>VZUI01023441.1:0-22727 GCA_013401135.1 Cettia cetti
CTGCTCCTGTCCCTGTCCCTGGGAGCAGAGCCCGACCCCCCGGCTGTCCCCTCCTGGCAGGGAGTTGTGCAGAGCCACCAGGGCCCCCCTGAGCCTCCTCTGCTCCAGGCTGAGCCCCTTCCCAGCTCCCTCAGCCTCTCCTGGGGCTTTCCCAGCTCCCTCAGCCCCTTCCCAGCTCCCTTCCCTTCCCTGGACATCCAAGATTTCTCACTACTTGACAAATAGGGATTTTGAGCACCCCGGTTTTACAGGTGGGAAATTGAGGCTGGGCACCCCCAAATCCACATCCTCAACTCAGCTTTTCCCTCAGCACGTGGAACAACCCTTCCCAAACAACCCTACACTTTCAGGGGGACAAAAAGCCTTCCAAAAAATCCATTCTGCTGGAGACCTTCCCCAGGGGTGGCAGTGAAAGTGTCCCACACCCTGGCAGGGTCTCCCCAAAGGCTCAGACATTTCTGCAGAGAGTGCAAGGCAGCAAAGGTCACTCCTGAACCTTCCCAGAAAGTGCCCGGGATCAAGGAGGGAAGCCCCAGCTCCTGCTCCGAGCGCTCTGTAGGTGGCTGGTTGTTGCCATCTCGTGGATAAAAAATAGAAACCAAAAATCCCAAATTCCCCTTCTCAGCCCAACTCTGCATCTTCCCCTTTGGATTATCTCTGAACTCCTGTTCCACGGTGTTATCAGCTGCTTGTTGTTTGCTTTTCAGATAAAGGGATTTTTGGTTTTTTTTCCTGTTGACTGAAAAATCCAGTGAAAAGGACAGCCTGGGTCAAGTCTAAGTTGCTTTAATTAGTTTGAAGAACTGGCTGGAAGATGAAAGAGGAGGGGACAGCAGATGAAACTTGTGCCAAATGGCAAACAAAGGGTTTGCTCTGCAATTTCATGGATCAAGCAGTGGTCAAGGGGTGAAAACCTGAACTGAGACATTTAAAAGGACACTAAATTAACGTTCATTGGGAGAGATAAAAGTTTTCTTTTGTCATGAACAGAGCGATCCAAGTTCCCTCCTGGCCCTTCCTCTCCCAGTTTAGCCAGGGCTGAAAGTGTTTAATGTCAATTATTCAATGCCACACCATGGGACAGTGCTAATTCTGAAAAATGGGAGGGTTTGTGCCCCTTTTTGAGTCCCCAGTTCACCACAGCGAGAGAGGGAAGCAGGAGCTGGGCCTGGAGGAGTTGTTATTCTCAATCCCACCCCTGGAGATTTATGGATATTGGGTTAAATCACACATTGGCTCAGTGTCTGCCAATAAAAACAGCTCAAACATTCACATCACCTGCCAGATGACCCCAGAGAGTCTCCATGCCTCAGTTTCCCCACTGAAAAATTTGTAATTAATCCTAGGACCTCCATTTACTAATTATTTATGTACAATTATTGTACATTTATTAATTGATTAATATTATTATTCGTTTATTAACTCATCCTTGGACCTTCATTCATTTATCATTGAACTTCCCAAGGGCTGACTCCTACTAGAATTTAGCTATTATTAACATGCTATTTAAAAAAAATAAGTCTTCTGAATTTTGGTGTCAGCACAAGGACAAAAAGATCACAAAATCAATGATAGCACGTATAGAAAAATAAGGACTGAGGAAGAGATGAGGAAGATGCCACTGCTATAAATTCCAACAGAGGGATTCATTCATATTCAGTCAATCAAAATAATAGGACCAAAACCAGAGAAAAATCTACATTTAATGAACAAAACACTAAAATAACGAACATTAAAAAACATCTGAAGAAGAAGAAATCACTTGCAGAAATAAAAAACATTTCAAGAAAAAATATTTTGAGGAAGAAACTCAAGAAAAAAGTTTAAAGAAAAAGCTTTTAGAGAAAAACGTTTAAAAAGAAATAAACATTTAAAGAAAAAGCTGAAAAAATTTAGAGAAAACATTCAAAGAAAAAAATGCTTTAAAAATATTTAAAGAAAAAAATGTTTAAAGAAAAAAAGTGTTTAAAGAAGAAACATTTAAAGAAGAAGCTTCACTTGAAGTGACTCAATCAACCCACACTGAGCCCTGCACATCTCCAGAATGAGCACGTTGATGTCTGACACGATTTATCCTTTAACCAAGGATAAATCAGAGAACTCAATCCATGTCCAAAGGATGGTGTTCAAGGAGCAGGGAGATGTTTCCCCATTATTTTCTGGCCATGGGGATGAATATTTTCCACCCTGCCAGGGAGGGCATCCCACGTCCAGTTGTGGCAGATGAGTTTGGGGTTGTGAGCTTTACTGGTCCCACACGGTAACGAAAATTCTGGTTTTTGACAGCAAAGGCAATCAGGGATGGTTCTGCTGAAGTGACAAAGCTGCTAAAATTGTTCTGAGCAGCAGTGGGATGGGCTCAGGGAGCAGGATGCAGCCTCCCAGGACATCCCAGCTCTCCTGAGTTCCTCACTCTGCAAAAACCCCCCAGGTTCTCAGGGAGGGCTCGCCAAGGAACATTTAATTCAGTTTAGGTTGGACTTTGGTCACTTTCCTCTGTCACCAGCCTGGAAACACCTGAAAAAGCCAAAGTCTGACACATAAAACACCGGAGCAAAATCCCTGGAACTGTGTTTTTTCCTGGCTTTGCTGTATGATCTTGGGGGGAAAAAACCAGATCTCAACATTCTTTGTGCGTCCTGTGTGCTCCCCAACAATTCTTGAGGTGCTGTTTGGGGAAGAAAAGCTTCTTAGTGTGTGTCCAAATCAATTTTTCTTCTTCAAACACAGACCCTCCAAGGCAGGGAACCTCCCCAAGAGTGGAAGTGGAGAATGGCCTTGCAGTGCTGCAGCTGAACCCTGGAGAAACCTGGGGAGGCAGCAGTGACAACCTGGAGATGTCACCCAAAATCTTCATTTACAGCCAGTTCTCTCCCAGCTGCCACTCTCTGTGGGCTCTGACCTGGGAAAGGGCTCCTGAGCTCAGCTCCAGCTCTTGCTTTTTGGAGAGCTCCAAATCCAGAGTTTCCAGCTCATCATGTGAAGATTAACCAGATTTTGGATTGCCCTCACCCCTAAATGAGGCAGTTTGGGAAGGGAATTATCCCGGGTGTTTCACCTTAAATCCATCACTGAGTCCTCAGAGTGGACTGTAGGATTCCTGGCACATTGAGTTCCAGGGGCTGGAAGCATCCAGGAACATTTTCAGCTGGGAAATCAGCAAAGTTATCCCATTCCCCTCGAGCTGAGGGAGTTCTGTGAGCCTCTGCCCCAGCTGACACAGGAGCAGGACCCCACCTGCACAGAGCCCCAGGGGAAGGGAGCAGGGGAGCTGGAAACCCCCAGGGGAGCTGGAAACCCCCAGGGAAATGGAACAGGGAAGCTGAAAACCCCCCAGGGAAGCTGGAAACCCCCAGGGAAATGGAGCAGGGAAGCTGAAAACCCCCAGGGAAATGGAGCAGGGAAGTTGAAACCCCCCCAGGGAAGCTGAAAACCCCCAGGGAAATGGGTTTTGGTGACCCCAGCGAGTTCCTTGGTGAGGATGCATCAATGTTGGGCATCCAGGGTCAAATGCACCACTGGGGCCACCAGCACGAAGTTAAATTGTCCTCCCTGCCCAGTGATGAGGTGGTGGAAATCCATGTCCAGCCAGAACACCCCAGACAGCACTTCAGGGCTGGATGGTGGCACTGAACCCCACCAGCTGATTCCCCAATGGGTTGAAAGTACCAGAAATTCAATAAATAAACTGCCATGGCAAGATCCCCCTCTCCATTCCTGCAGATGTCCTGATAAATATCCAAACACTCAGGCAATTCTCCAAACTGAATCACAAACCTCCCCCATTTCATTCTTCAAAATTCCATCCAGTTTGGAGCATGAGGGACTTCTGAGAGAATTTTTTTTTAAGTGCAAAGTGAGTGAACAGAAGGGAGAACAAAAAGCCACCAACTCACCCTGCCCCGTTTATTCTGCTTTGTATCACTCAGAAAACGAGCGCTGAAGGGCTGAGCCCTTTTTTTAATGTACTGTAATTTCTCAGGAAAACTCTTTGTGAAAAGTAAGCAATATATCCTCGTGGATAAGCTGGAACCACAGTTTCCCCCACCATGCAAAACATCTGTGCCCTTGCCCAGAGGTCATCGCTGCAGTGGTGTTTCTCTTTACTTTTAAAGAAATGTCAGACCATTTTTTATCCCAGACTTATGACAGGGTGCTGTTTATTGTATCACAAAGCCACTATAACTCCAGCACAAGGAAACTGCTATTATTTGGGGAGTATATATCTTCCTGACTAGCAGTAAGGATGAAAATAAGAGAGGTCCTTTTTTTTTTTTTTTTTTTTTTTTTTTTTTAGAGTAAAAGTCAGAGTCTCACCTACTGACACTGATACTGTCTGAAAATTCAGATTTCTGGGCTGCTCAAGACTCACATTTTAGGTTGGAGGTTTCTATCAGGTCACACAGCTCATCTTCCACTGAAAGTGGTGCCAAAGTTACAATTTTTGAGGTCCCTCATGTAACCATCAGATCATTTTAGCCACCAGACCTCAAATTTCAGCTCCCACACCATCAATTTTTTTTTTTTTTTTTTTTTTTTTTTTTTTTTTTTCATGGGGAAAGCGTGGCAGAAAATGTCAAGGCCAATTTGGGGCAGAATAAAAACCATTCCCAGTCTCCTTCTATCTCTTTTTCACCTCTCTCACAGAAAATTGCTCGTGTTTTTCCTGGTTGCTCTGCTCAGTGCTGGGTGGGTACTCTGGGCAGGCACCAGGCTGTGAGAGCTGCATCTCCTAAATCAGGATTTGCCTGGGATGCTGCTCCTCGTGCTCCCTGGTGCTCCTTGCAGGAGTAACCCTGGCCAAATTCCAGCTCCAGTAATTACAATCCACTTTCCCAAACACCTCCCCTCTCTTCCCCCTGCAGCACTTGCAATTGCATATGAAATTATTCTGGTGTCTAATTAGGATGGTGCCCACAGCCTCCTGCCAGGCCTGGGGGCTCACAGGGGCTGCACCCCGAGCTGGAGCCTCCCCAGC
This sequence comes from Cettia cetti, assembly GCA_013401135.1. Taxonomy (NCBI): domain Eukaryota; kingdom Metazoa; phylum Chordata; class Aves; order Passeriformes; family Sylviidae; genus Cettia; species Cettia cetti. The sequence goes on from VZUI01023441.1 coordinate 4,979, forward strand.
AGCCCAGGAGCAGTGCTGGAACTGGAACTGGGACTGGGACTGGGGCTGGGACTGGGAATGGAACTGGAACTGGGACTGGGACTGGAACTGGGACTGGGACTGGAACTGGGGCTGGGACTGGGAATGGAACTGGCACTGGCACTGGCACTGGACTGGACTGGCACTGGGACTGACTGGCCAAACTGGAGCACAGGGCCCAGTCTGAAGGGCAATAAACTGAGAAAAGAGAAAGAGGAGTGGAGGAATTTGAGGAAAGGGAAGCAAAGGACAGCTGGAGCTTTGGTTCCTCGGTGTTTGGGTGCTGGCGCTGTTTAATCAGCAAAACAAAACCAAAACTTCCCAGGGAACAAATCAGGGGCTGCTGAAAAGGGGGGAGAGGGAGCTGGGAGAGGATGACAGGATGAGGGGCAGCGGTTTTAAACTGCAGAGGGTAGAGAGGGATGGGATTTTGGGGAGGAATTCCTGCCTGGGAGGGTGGTGAGGGGCTGGGCTGGAATTCCCAGAGGAGCTGTGGCTGCCCCTGGATCCCTGGAAGTGTCCCTGGAGCACCCTGGGACAGTGGGAGGTGTCCCTGCCATGGCACTGGGTGACTTTTGAGGTCCCTCCCAACCCAAACCATTCCAGGATTCCCTGGAGAGGGACTGGGGACAAGGGCTGGAGGGACAGGACACAGGGAATGGCTTCAAACTGGGAAAGGGGAGATTTGGGTGGGATTTTGGGAAGGAATTCCTGGCTGGGAGGGTGTGAGGGGCTGGGCTGGAATTCCCAGAGGAGCTGTGGCTGCCCCTGGATCCCTGGCAGTGCCCAAGGCCAGGCTGAGCCCCCTGGGGCAGTGGGAGCTGTCCCTGCCCTGGCAGGGATGGAAGGAGATGATTTCAAGGTTTTCTCTGAGCCAATCCATTCCATGACTCCTTTCCTGCCCAGCTCTGTCCCACCTGAGGTTCCTCAGCCCTGTCCTGCCAGCTCCCTGCCCACCCTGGCCAGAAATCCCTGGCCTTTCCCTTCTGATCCAGGGGAATTCCATGGGGTTTCCTGCACCTCTCCCAGGCAGGTCAGAGCCTCTTTTGCCCGTGCCCCAACCAACCCAAGAACTGCCGGTGCAGCAGAGCTAAGAAATGCTGCCAAAATGCAAAATAAATCAGATTATTCCCAACACCTCAGGAGGGCAGCCACCTGCCCAGAGCTTCACTTTGATTTCCTGAGGTGGATGGGAAGGAATTGCCTCCCCCATCCCATATCTGCACAAACAAACTCAGTGAAGCCATGAAATGGGAGAGATCAGACTTTTGAGGAGCTCCACTCCCATCTAAGCAGGCAGACTTTAAAACCCAAGCAAACACAAATGGAAAAATTCATTTAAAAAATTAAATATTTTTTACAGCACATTCAGTGAAATCAACTGTTCAGAAACATCACCCAGTTTAAATTCAGATTATTACACAGCTCGAACTCAGACAGATGAAATTTAGGAGTATTAAATTAAATGGAACATCAAGGATTTTCCCTGACCATTTTAGGAAAGGGTCTTTGAGATGTTTAACAGAGAATTGGCCACAGAACAATCATTCTCCACAAATTGCATCCCAGCACCCAGCAATAAGAACATCAGAGTGAAATAAAGGAAAATAAAAATATCATCATCTCTTTTGAAACATTTGTTTGTGGCTCATCGTCATTATTTTGGAAAAAAAAAATTTGTTCTCTGGGGAGAAGAATTTTTTGTTCACTTTTTTCTGCCATCCATCCAAAGTCTGTATTTAGGTGACAGCTACGAGGACATTTCACTTTAGGTGGTTCTTGTGCTGTTAAACCCAATTTTTGATGTTTTTCCTTGAAATGTAATTCAAGTCACCACTTTTAAATGGCAATGGCAGCAGGTGCTGGGCAGCCCTCAGGGGGCAATTGTTCATTTCCCAGGGAACAGCTTTTCTTGTGGGGACTGGCAGTGGAGGGGCTGTTAGATTATTAGTATTAGTATTAGTATAATTATTAGTATAATTATTAGTATAATTATTATAACGATCATTATTAATGATAATAATTTTATTGATACAATAATTTGTTATTATTATTGCTGTTATTATCATTATCACTATTATTCATAATAATTTATTGTTGATAATAATAATTCTTTATTATTATTGCTCTTGAAATAATAATAATAATTATTATTATTATTTATGATGATAATTTATTATTGGTAACAATAATTTGTTGCTATTACTATTACTATTACTATTACTATTACTATTACTACTACTACTACTACTACTACTACTACTACTACTACTACTACTACTATTATTATTATTATTATTATTATTTTCTGTTTAAAGCATTCTCCATGTCTGTATTCCCACAGGAATTCTGGGGTTGATCAGGATGTCTGTCCTGGAAATGTCTCAAAAAGAACTTCTGAAACACACACTGATCTTCCCTGAACCCCTAAACCATCATTCCAGGCCAAAGCTGAGGGATAAATTTGGAATTCATTCTCCACCTCCCAAAAGCGAGGAGTGGAGATGGATTTTTGCTTGTTCCAAACAGAAATTCCTGAATTCTTTCAGTGAAACACTCAGCAGGTAAAGGAATCACTCAGATAATACCAAAAGCCAGGAGTGGAGATGGATTTAAAAAAAAAAAAAAACAACAAACCCAGGCAGGTTTCATCGATTCCTGAACTTCTCTCCCAGCTCTGATGTTACAGATTCCAGCCAAAGAATTGGTGGGAATAAAGATTTCCTTCTCCTAATACTTGGACAACTCTTTATTACTTAAAAAATACCCCTCAATATTCATTAACTGAGTCATGTCTAAGCAGCTTCTTGTCATGCTCAAGGCTGAAGTAGTTACTGAAGAAAGATCAAGAGTTAAGCTGCAAGACTTTAAAAGAAATTATAATAATAAAAATATAAAAAAATAATTCAAAAAAACCCCCCAAAAAAAACAAACCGAAAAAAATCTTCATCCAATTTTTTTTTTTTTTTCCCAAATTCAATCAAGCACATTCCTAATTAGTTTTTCCACCGGAGACATCTAGTGGGAAATGAAAGAACTGAAAGAGCCATAAGCTGCCTTGGCCCTTTCATTAATATTTGCTCCCAAATGCAGGTGAAATAAATCTAACTCACAGTTTGAGATGAGCAGCACTAGAGCTGATGTATTACTTTCTGCTCGGGTTTGTGCCACCCATTTTGGATAATTACTCCCAGGGCTTTTTCCCTGTTGGGTTCAAAGCTTCTTCATAAGAATGAGAGGAAAAGTTGGGGTCCTTGAGAGCTTTTAATGACTTTTCATTTCCCCTCCACCCTCCAAGATCGTTTCCAGCCTGGCAGTGTGAGGAGCTGGATGGTGCTGCTGGTTTGGGGTGGCTTTGGCTCCATCCAAAAAACCTCGTCCTCTAAAGCTCCAATTCCCATTTTAAATCCACTCCAAACCCAAGGGTTCATGTCCTGGAGGACCAAACACCCCAATCTTCCCCACCCTACCTGCAGCAGGATGGAAGGAGAGCTCAGGTTGGAATTTGGGGGGCTCTGAGGGTGGATTTGGTGCCTTGCTCTGCTTTGGGAAGCCAAGGGGGCGAACTGGGACTGCAGCTGGGCAAAATTTGGGGATGCAAGGCTTTGGAGAGAATCCAAGATCCTCCACAACTTCCCTGCAGGAAATCAGCCTGAAAGGAGCCCCAGAGCAGGGTCAGGGTGATGCTGGTGCCAGAGCTGGGTCCTTTTCTCAGCCAAAACCATCAGACACTCTGAGCAGAGCACTTCAGGGCAGCAGACAAAGCCCCCCAGTAACCCCTGAAATTGTGACTTTATACACACACAAAGCTGCACCACAGCTGCCCCTCCATCATTTTCCTTCCTGAATTTTAGTGCATCTGGGGCTGCAGCCACCTCTGCTGTGAAAATGGGGGTCAAAATGTGAATTTTTGAATCTGTTTGGGGTTCATCAGAGTCATTTAATCACTTTTGTTGTTCTCTCTGCCTGTGTATAAAATCTCCAAATAGTCCTTGCTCCCTGACTGGTAAATCCACCCAAAAAGGACAGGCCAGCATGTGCCAATGTCCTTTTCCTCAATATTTAACCTTTCAGAAGGTTCTGTCTGCAGAGATTTGCCAGCTGAGGGTAGTTTCAGGCTGCACATCCCTGAGAGAGGGCAGACCCTGGGCACTCCTGAAAATTTAAATTTTATCCTTGTTTATTCCTTCGCTTCCCTTCAGCACATCCAGGAACTGAAAAGGGAAAACCTGTCCTGGAGAATGAAGAGCTCCAGGATATCTGAAACTCTTATAAAGACAAAATAAAATAAAAAAACCTCCATTTGCTCACTTCTCTGGAGAGATGAGCTGAAGTCTTGCCAGATAAGGGGAAAACCTAAAGAGGAAGAGGAGGCTCCATGGAGGGGAGCACTGGAATGTGTATTTTAGGCAGCCTTGTTCCACCTGCTGAAGAGAGGAAATTAAATCAAATCCTCTTTGCTTTGTTTCATTCCCCCCTCACAGCAGAGTTCAGGTCTTGGATTTCCCCATCCTCACCTGCCCAGAGCAAAATTTGCCCATTTTCTAGGCTGGATGGAAAAGGTTTAAAATGAAAGCCCAAGTCAGGTGGTGATGGAGGAAGGGGGAAATTGGAGAAAGGCAGAGCTCTGAAAGCCCAGCTGAAGCTGAGCTGGGGCTGGGGCAGGTGAGAGGAGGATGTGGCACCAGGGCTCAGTCAGAGCTGGCCCTTTGCCTCTGGCCACGGTGACAGCAGCCCTGGGGGACAGCAGGAAATTGCAATTTTGCTATTTATAAGCTGTGAGAGGGAAAGAAGATGAAAACTCTGGGTTTGCCTCTGCCCAGCCCCATCTGGAGGGGTTGAAGTTTCCTTAACCCCAATAATTTGTGTTCCTCACCTCTCACAAGGGCACATTTCAGTGGCACTGAATAAATGGATAAATGACATTTTTCCTGACATTTTTCCTCCAAAGTGCCTCTCCTTAATTCAAGTTTTTTGGAAGAAGGTGGTTTACCTGCACTGACTTTGTCACAGAGCCCTGACACAGCTACACGTCCTTTACAGGTTTATTTTGTGGAATTATTGACACTTTGGACCTTCCTGTGGATAAAATTAACAGATAAGAACAAAGCAAACGGCCTCAGGTGAAGTCAGCCTAGCACAGCAAGGATTGATCCCAAATTAATCCAGTTTATACAGAGCCTAATGCAAAAATGTCTCAGGAAAAGAAATCTACCTGATTTGGAAATAAAAAAGAAAAAAAAAGCTGCTGCAACTGTGACTGTGGGGTTTCTCCTCCAGCTAAAGGCTGATAACAAAAATCCCTTCATGCTACAAACAAACATTAAACTTAGGCCGGTTTTATAGCAAAATATATAAAAAGAGATTTTCTGCCTTGTAAAGCACAAGTTCAAGTTACAAGCAGGACTCTTTTACTGTGTATTTATTCCTTTATTTCTGTTCATTGCCATGCCCCAGCTGAGGCACCTGTGAGAGTTTCCAGGAAAGCACAAACTCACCCCAGTGGGTTGTTCCAGCAGATTATGGTTTGTAATATTTCCCCCAGCAGAGCTCTGTTAATGGGAGATGCTGGTGCTGCACTCACCAGCTGGGAAAAAAATTCAGTTTTTACCAGATAGTGTGAGGTTCAGCTTTTCAGGGCAGGGAAATTCCCACTGGGATGGGAAAAGCTACAGCTGATGAGCACATCCATAAAAATAATAAAAGAGGCGCTCATGATTGTACCGAGATAATGACAGGAAATAAAAAGATTTTGTGCACTGAACACTCTGGAATATTTAATCAAAATGCTGCTCCAAAGGGGCCTCCAGAGTGAGAAATAACTGTGGCATTTTGGAGCTGCAGGGATGGGATCCCTGCTGTAGGATCGTGGAATGTCCTGAGCTGGAAGGGAGCCAGCAGGATGATCCAGCCCAGCTCAGACACCCCAAAATCCCACCCTGGGCATCCCTGGGGTGGTGTCCAGCCTCTCCTGGAGCTCTGGCAGCCTCGGGGCAGTGCCCACGCCCTGGGCAGTGCCAGCAGCCTCGGGGACAGAAACATTTCCCTGACCTCCAGCCTGAGTCTCCCCAGCACAGCCCCAGCTGTTCCCTGAGCCCTCTCCTGTCTGGAATCGGCTCCAAACCCTGGGAAAGGCTCGGGTCCCTCCAAGCAGGGAGCTTTTCCTGTCCAAGGTTCCCCCCCACAGGGCACTGCAGGTCCAGGGAATGCTGAGAGCACCTGGATCTGCACCTCTCCAAAGGTGGGCTCTGCCAAGCAAGCGCAGAGACTGCTGCTGCTGCTGGAAGAATTTGGACAGTGAAAGCAGTGTCCACAAGTGGAGTGAAACGGGAGAAAGGGCTGAAGGAGAGGAGGTACAGAAAGGTGCCTCATGGCACACAAAGGGCGAGGAAAACTCCCTGGAAATCCAGCCCTGAGAGTGCCCAGAGCTCCCTCAGCAGCTGAGCCCCTCACCTGCCCTCTGTCCCTTCACCCTGAATAAATTCCCTCAGAGAAGTCCAGAGGTACCTGCACCCTCTCCCTGTTAGAAAGGTGTCAGTTCCTCTAGACTGGATATTGTGGAGAAATTCTTCCCTGGGAGGCTGGGGAGGGAATTCCAGAGGAGCTGGGGCTGGCCCTGGATCCCTGGCAGTGCCCAAGGCCAGGCTGGACGGGGTTTGGAGCACACTGGGACAGTGGAAGTGTCCCTGGGGGTGGGACTGGATGGACTCTGGGATCCCTTCCAACCCAACTGTTCACCAGGACAAACTGGCAGCACCCAGTTCCAAATTTCACAGCCATTGAGCAGGAAAAAAAACACAACCAAAACCCACCAAAAAAACTTCAGTGCCAGGACTCCAACTCTGCTGGGCAGAGCGTGCAGGGGCTGAGGCTGCTGGACACTCCTCAGAGGGGTTAGATCAGAGTCCAGCAAGGAATGATCCCCTCCCTTCACTCCAACATCAATGCTTTGCTAATAAAGTGCCCCAGGCATTGGGTTTCAGGCCCGTGTTTGCAGGGATCCACGGGTTATTTCCAAGCCCAGCCATTACCAGTGCACGCGGTGACATTAATATGAGTAAATGCAGGAAAAAGGATGAAATAAAACATATCCTATTGAAGGAAATGAGAGCTCCTTAAGAAAGAAAAACACACATAGGAAAGACGTGGGCATATCAGGATACAAATGGGACGCTGGGGAGCTGCAGATTCCACAGGCATGATGTTATTGCAGTGTTTGATACCAGAGCAAGCACCTGCAGATATGAATTACATCCTTGTTCAGACCACGAACATCGCCGCCCTGACATCTCAGGAAGTGCTTATGTTATATTTCAAATCCCCCTGCCAACTGCATAAATATCAAATAAATCAATCAAGGATCTAAAAGGAATTATCTAAAGGACTTGCAAAAGCTGAACAAGCCACCTCTCTTCTAAAAGTAGCCCCAGACCTTAAATCCTTTGGTTTTTTTTCTGTGGTTGCACCTGAACAGCAGGGACGGGAGTGCTGTGACTTCACCCCTGACCCCAGAGACAGGAATGGCACAGGAATGGATCAGAGAGCGACAGAGAAACAGAATTTGCACAAGATAAACATCATTTTTACTGCCTTCAGGAGGGGACACCTCGTTTTACACATGGAGAAAGCGAGGCACTGATGTACAAACGGGTTGTGCAAAGTCAGGAGGGCTCTGGGATGGTGTGAGCAGAGCCAGGGCAGGACCAGGAGTCCTTGTGATGCCCATCAGGCCATGCAGACTTTATTTTCAGTATGTTTTCAGAAAAAAAAAAAAAATCAAAATTTTGTATTTATTCCAGTGTATTCTAACCAAGACAGAAAATGCAATCCAGGGATCAAATGTTTTCATGATAGAAAGGTTTTTTGTCACATGGATCAGGTAAAAAGGTGATTAAAAGCAGACCACAGACATGGCCCATCTCACAGAAATTTAACTGAAAATGTTTATTCTGCATTGAAAAATTCAGGTCTTCATGCTATAATTTTTTTTAAGGTTTAAAAGTAAAAAAAAAATCAATTTCTAAACTCCAAGTCGGAGTTTTTAATAATGCTGAAAGCCTTAATAACCTAAAAATTTTACCAGTATTACAGATTTCAGGATTTTCAGAACAATTTTCAATTTAAGAGTTCCCCCATAAGCTCTTATTAGATTAATTTGTTATTTTTCCTCGCTTGCCACGGGAGTCTTAATTACAATTGCTCCAAATACAGCTCCCATCCATCTTAATCAACAGGGACTGTTTGGCCGTGCTGTTGAATCATCTGGTGCAATCACTTTGAAAAAGTTTGTTCTGCACTGAAAGAATGGCTGAGAGAGGCAGCAAAAGGAAATCTGTCTCTGCACATTCAGCTTCTCCGGTTCAGGCCCCAGCAGCAGGGAGTTGGAGTGGCCCTTTGGCTTCACAGAGCTCAGGGTTTGAAAAAGTGGGGGTTTTGAGCCACAAATTCCAGGAAATATTCAAACAAAGGCTTTGCTGCAATCAGAATGGGTTTGTGAATTAAATCGAAGTGGTTGGAGAATGCAGAATTCACGGAATCCTGGAATGGTTTGGGTGGGAAGGGGCATTAAAGCCCACCCAGTGCCCCCCCTGCCACGGGCACAGACACCTCCCACTGGCCCAGGCTGCTCCAGGCCCTGAACTCTTCCATTAAATGAAATTTTCTCCTCCCCACTTTGTCATGGAATGACCTCATAACCTGGATGCAGCAGTAACGAGCACAGGGTAATTACTGCGTGTGTTTAATTCATTACAGAACCCAAACGTGGTTTGGCCAAAGCCTCCCCAAGCCTGTGCCAATCCCAGTCACCAATTCCGGTGCCAGGCCCTCAGCAGCTGCCCCAGCTTCATGGGCAGAGCTCTTAGGAGCAGGTAAAAATTTGTCTGGGATTTTTTTTCTTAAAAAGAAAACCAAACCAGCAACCCCCCACTTTTTAAGAAAGATTTGATATCAAATAAAAATGGAAGAAACATCTGCAGGGCTTTACCTTCACTCCAGCCTCTTATGATCTTTAAGCATCAGAACCTTTGAGTGAGAAAACCAAATTTAATTAAAGTTTTGCCTGGTTTTGTTTTTTCCCAAGTTGCGATTGAAGGTGCAAAACAAAAGATCTGGATATGAAAATTCTCTCTGTGCCCATCAAACCAATCTGGGTCACACAGCTCAGGCTCCTCTAACTCATCCCCACAGCCCAATTTAAGCCACTCCTGGACCACTCAGTGCCCTGCCCTGGGGCATTTTTTACCCAAGAGAGTTTTTCTTCCCAGTTTTATTGCACTGGTTTGTGTTTTCTCTGGATATCCTCTAAGGAAATGGTGTGAGCTGAAGATGAACAATTCAAAACCTTCCAGGTCCAACTTGCTCCCAGGTCCTGGACTGCCTTCAAACCCAAGTGTGAACTGCAGCTTATCAAAGAATAATTTTGCAGTGCTGCCATGTGAGGAAAAAAAAAGGGATAATAATAAAAAACCTGTTGAACTGCACTACTACATTTAAGGGGTATATTTTTCCTCATTCTGAGAGTTTCATTTGATATAGGAAACGTCATCAGGAGCCTCCATGGTTGATGGGGAAATGCTCCCCACACAGGAGGAAACACAATCCTGCTCCAGCTCAACACGGTTCACATTGTCCCATTAATCCACCCAAATCCCTCCATCCTCTGCTCTTCTCAGAGGTTCCTCTCCTTTTAATCCTCAAAAAGCCTCCTAAATCCAGAGCTTCCAAGGAAGTTTCCCTAATTAAGATTTCATTAGCAGCTCGCACACAGACCCAGAGCACCTTCAGCAGCGTCGCTGTCAGAGGGAAGGGACAGCCCATCACCCCCAGCTGCAAGGAGAGAGGGGAAATGTAATGACAAAAACAAAGAAGGGTCAAATTTCCTCCAAAAAAAAAAGAAAAAAAAGTCCAGCCCCCCTTTCCCCGTGCTCAGCTGCAGCAAGGTGAAAGGCTAAATGTGGACAGAACGGGGAATACGTGAGTGCTTTCTGAGCTTCCTGGGGGGAATACTTAACAGCAGAAATATGTTTCCCCTGGAGACCTTCCCCACCATTTGGTCCAATTTCTTACTCCAAGAACTGAACCAGCTCATGATGTAATGCTCCAGGGAAAACATTCCTCTCGAAAAAGAGTATCTTCCTAGGGAGAAGTTTGAAGAAAACATCTTAATATTGTTTAAACAGCTTTTGGCACAGGCACACCGGTTGTGCTGCGCTCAAGGCTGAAAGCAAGGCAGGCGGAAAAGATGGGAATGGAAAAGTTTCAGGATTTAGTTTTAGGATTTAGTTTTAGACTTCTCCTCGATTACCAGCCTGGGTCTCCAGTCCTTAATGAAATGAGGAAAAAAAAGATGTTTTCAGAAGCAGATATTGGCCTTGCTAATAAAAGAGGAACAGTTTAAGGCTCGGGTTGTTCTGTGTGTCAGAAGGAAATCACGGGTGTAACTCTGCCTAAAGCCTGATCATTTTCCTAACTCCTGCACCAAGGGCAGTTCCCAGGCACAGAACACCACGGATCCAGCTGGGACTGAGGCTTTCTGTGCCTCTTGGACATTCCAAGGACCAGGAAAGGTTCCTTCATTGCTCAATTTTTGTGTACACACCTTCCCTGTGCTCCCAGCTTGGTTCCCTTTCTGGACCATCTCTCTGAATAAATTTGTCACTTTTGTCACTGGTGTTAAACAAGGGCAGGAAGCTCTGGGGACAGAAATTCAAGAGAGGCTGAGCAGGAGGCAGCAGACCAGAGGCAGGGGCTGCAGGAAAACCCAGGCCAGCAGAGCTCTGTGAGGAGCAAGCAGGGGCAGAGCTGGGAAAAACAAATGCAGAATGAACATTTAGGGATTCTATTGCATAGCTGGGATTAGGTCACTGATATAAGCTCCATGTACCCATTACCTGCTCCTTACATCAACCTTACAAAGCTCTCCTTGCAAAACACACCCTGGCTATTTTAGGGTTTTTTGGGGTTTTTTTTCTTGAGGAAAGAGTAAAATGACCCTTTTATTCCTCGTTATATCTGTACCCACACAATTACTTTTTCCTCAATGGCACACACGAGGCCACTCAACAGCTCCAAATCCCAGTTCAAATGTGAATTCCCTCAGAACCTTAATAGATTTGCATTAGTGAATATTATTTACTGCCAGAGCCCAGCCTTTGTGACCTGCTGAACGTGGGACTGAAGGCATTTGTTTGTCCAAACATTTGGGTGCCCCAGGCAGGTGATTTATGGCAGGGTGAAGTTCCCATCTCCAGTGTAACCCAGGTGATTTAGGGGATGGGGATATTGGATCCCTGTTTTCCACCCTGATGTTCCACATTGCTGGCAAGACAAAGAGCAAAGAAAGGGAGCAACAACTCAAGAACAGCACGAGCCCAAACCCAGAGCACAGAGGGGATAAAACTCCCAAATTTTCCCAATTCCCACCTTGTTTGGCTTAGTGCATCATCAGAGGAACAGGCACCATTTATGCTGCAGCTCCTGCTCACACTGTGAGGCCCTGGCAACTTTTAATAATTTCATCATCAGGATTTAAAAACCCATTTATCTACTTTAAGATATTAAATTTTGCATTTTATCTGCTCCAAGGGGTTTTGCTTGTAAAGAGGGATTGTGAGGAGTAAAAGCTTTGTAGGGTGGGGAGGTGGCTGCCTTGATAATTCAATTTTACTCCATCATTGTTCAAACTCTCAAGAGAACTCTGGGCACAGTGACTGAATGAAGAGGTGTCATTATTTGTTATTATTATCAGTAAATAGGATTGTTCAGACCATAAAGCAGGCTGCACTGCATGGAACAGCTCAGCTGCAGTGCCAGGGCTTCACTGCACTGCTTGGCAATGCTAAAACCCAGCAGCAAAGGCTCCATAAAGAATTTAAACCCAGCTCAGTGGAGTTGAAGGCCAGTCCTTCACAGGCTTCTGTCGAGAGCTTTTACTGCTCCTTTGCTGGGGCTTTGTGGCTGCAGATTTTTCAGGTTCTTGGTAGACCCTAAACTCTTAAAGCCTTGAATCACAACGATTTATCACCCATCAGGGAGCCACATAAAATGTATTTTCCTTCAGAGTGACTGTTCTCATAAAAAAACCCCCTAATTTAAAAAGAAAAAAAGACAATTAAGAATGTTTTTAAAAAATCTACACTACAGCCCAACTTTACAGGGATCCTTAAACCTAAAAGCCTGACCCCCCAAAAAATTAATGCCACCTGCAAGCTGTAAATATACGTATTATTTAATTTTTTTCTCCCCCAAGTATTTTCTTTGGCTGTTACATCCAGCTGAACAAGGCCTAAAAATTGTCAAACTAAATTCTTGTTTAAGAGTGGAGCTCTAACTACTGCCAGTTTGAGTGAAACACACAGCCAGGTTTAGGGAATACGTTTTATTTATCTTGGCTGAGGCTCGGGGGTGGAACATTTTCCATCCCATCCGAAGGCAGTCAAAAAAGGGGTTGAAATATTGCACAATAAAAGCCATTCATTATATCTGTCTCCTCTGCCTTCCAAAAACAGAGCTGCCTGACCAGCCCCAAATCCGGGCAGGGGGCAGGAAGATGGGAGTCAAGGGGTCACTGGAAATAACCCAAGACTAACACCAGGATTTTTCAGGCCTGGCTTAGGGAATCTGTTCCATGCCCTCACTCCCAGAGCACACAGGTTTTCCTGCTCCCCCCCCACCCTCTCCCAAGCCTGGCTAAAGTAGTTAATTGCTCTGTTATGCACAATTTACAGGAGTTAATTACTAAACTAATACATTAGGCTGCTTGTCTCCCAGTCTCGGGCCCAGCTCCAGCTCCTCCGCTGGGACACGGGGAAATTGGACCTTGTTTCCACTTAAAACATTTGGATTTTACCTCCTCACTGTAAAACCACGTTGAAGGAATACCCCACTATTATTTTATTTATTCCCACTGTTCACCTGCCTGCTGGCAGCTTGGAAATACAATTTCTTCTCCTGCTCATCCATGTTCCTGTGTGTTGAAGGGATCCCTGCCATTCTTCAGGGGAATTTCCCCCTTTCTCCATCTCCTTGTCCACAGCTCCAACAATCCTTTGCTGTTTGCTTCCCTGCTCAGCACTAAAGTCTCTCCAGGTCCAAAAGTGAGAGGATTCACAGTGAGGAGGAGGAGGAGGAAGAGTCAAGCACAAACTTTCTAAACATTTCTGAACAGCTGGCCCGGAGGAACACACAACAGTGACACTTGTAGGCAGCACTCAGGTGTTTCAGCATCTTCTACTGCTCATTAGTCAGGAGAAAACAGAGAAAAATCAGCTGAAAACCAGATTTATTTACAGTTATTTTAAAGTGAAATAAATTAAAATGGCGCATACAGTTCTTGTTATTTTTTACCCCTGCTTATCAGGTCAGGATGAGAAAACTTTTATTTCTTTTCTTTTATTAACACACATGGGAGAAATTTGGTTAGCTCATCCCCGCTTTTATACCTGATGCATACCTTAATTAAGGCAAAATATTGGCATAAAATAATTCCTGGGAAACATTAACACTCCCTTGAAAACCTCCTGGAGAATTCAGGGAGAAGGATTGTTCTTTGAGCAAAGTGAAGTAGAGACTTTTCCAACACAGCTGCCAGATATCCAGCTCTGAAAATCCGTCAGCACTGCACTTCACAAAAGTGATGTGTAATTACTCTTATTAACAACATCATAATTACAGAGCAGCAAAACAATCAGCCTTTCCAGGCCCCAGCACTTGTCCTCCCTGCCAGTCAGAGCAGCAATTACGTGGCGAGCTGCTAAATGCAATTATTCACCAATCCACACCCAGTGCCCGCTTGAAGTCATTTAAAGTCCACACAAATTAAAGAGGGGAAGAATTTTAAACACAAATTCATCTTGATAAAAGATCAGGGAGGGAGAAGAGCCTCTCTTTGGAAGAGGAATGGCAATGCTATGGATTTATTTAGATGCCAGTATAGCACGTGGTCTGAGATGGAGCTCAGGGCATAAAAATGGGATGAAGCCACTGGGATCTCCTGCAGGCAGAGCTGGAAACCAGAGCCACAAGGTGGAAAAGTCCTGACACCTCTCTGCTGTTGCTGTCACACACCCTGGTGTCATTTCCTACCCTCACCCTGGCTGAGAAGAGAAGACACAACTGCAGAGAGCTGCTGGCACAGGGAGAGGGGGATGATGCTCGTTCTGAGGGAAATGATTTTGGAAAAGCAGATGTGACAATGGGATAACTCTGCTGGGACAGCACAGGCACCGGGTGCAGCCCCAGCTTCAGTTCAGGGAGCTCCTGCTCCCAGCAGAGCACTCAGCTGGGATCTGGGTGCTCAAACCCCCAGGACGTGCACAGACCCTGCATGAGGAGCTTCCCCAGCTGAGCCATTCCCCAGCTCCCTGCCCCACCAGGGATTCCCCCAGCTCTGCCCTGTTCAGCAGCTCCTGCAGCCTCCACCAGCAGAAAACACCCAGCAGAGCCTCCCGAGGCCAGCCCAGCCCCAGGAAGGATCATCTGTCACTCCTGACAGGTATTTGTTTAATCTGTTCCTGCAGTGATGGAGATCCCAAACTTCCCCAGGCCCTGCATTCCCCTGCTTGGCCACGGCTGCTGCAGAACTTTTCCTTAATGTTTAACAGAGACCTTTTCCTCTGATTTAAACACAGCTCTTGTCCTTCTCAGCACTGATATGGAGAACAGATTATTGCCCCCTGCTTGTTCAAGTCCTCTCCAGATTTAGGAGAAAAAATATTTTGAGGATAAATGTTGGAACCCTGGTCATAAATTCTGTATTTAATTTATATTCAGTGTTTAATTCCTTTTGCTCTTCTCTGGATAGAAAAAAAAAAAAACCCTGATAATATTTTTGAGATAAAATGCAACAGATAAATTTTATCCAGAGAAGGATAAAAGGAACTAAAAAGCACCATAAAGAAGTAAAAATATCTCTTGGAAAGAGCTGCAACCTCTCAATTTCTTGTAGGTTTCCTCACCCTGCCACTGCCACCAAGCACCCACAAAGGATTCCCAACAACTGCTGTGCCAGGAGGCAAATCCAACTTTGGGATCAAACAGGAATTTATTGCCTCTTCCACTACTGCACTCTGATATTCAGGATGTGACAGCCCCAGGGGCACCCAGGGCTGGGTTTGGTACCTGAGAGCTGCAGAGACACCCAGACAGCTCAAGAACAAAATGATTTCCATATAAAACTCACACCTGACTCCAGTCCATCATCATTTCACTTCCCCAGTTTCATTCCAGTGCACACTTCAGTTGTTGCTTTGTTTTGAACAGCAAAAGGAGTGTCTATTTTTACTAATTTACTCATTTTTTAAGCTTTACATTTTAACCACAGCCAGCCTCTCTGATTTTGTCCATGACATTCTTTTCCAAGCAGAAAGCTCAGCCCAGCCTGCCCTCTCCTGGCAGCCAAGCACAGCATCCAGCACAGGAACTTTCCAAACCTGACCCCAAAAGCAAATCCCCAAGTCAAACATTAAGGGAACTGTTTTTGGAGGGATTAAGGACACAGAGATGTGGCACTTGGGGATGTGCTGGACTCTGATCTTAAAGCTCTTTTCCAACCCCAATGATTCTGTAACTCAAACAGCATTTAAAGAGCGGAGTTTCTTTCAAGTTGCCTGAGGAATTCTTGTCCTGGGAGAAAGAGGTATAAAAATCCAACTGCTCTATAAAAGCAGCCAAGTACATCAAGGATTTTATCCCACATCACTCATGGTAAGATCCAGGACACTGAAGGGACTGTGTTGGACACAAAACCATTTCCTCCAGGCTGGCACGAGGATCCCTCTGGCCTGGAACAGCCCAGGATGAAAAATGAAAGCAGCAGCAAACCTTGGAGCAAAACTTCTCTACCCTCAGCCAATTTCATCTGCCAGATGAATTTTATACACAATAAAGATTTAAAGCTTTTTGTTTTTTCTTTAATGACCACCCTTTACATTAGAGAATTATTCCTGAACTCACACAAAATCTTAATCTAAAAAAAACACCTCTGCTCATGCCCAAAGCCTTTTCAGAAGACAGAAACATGTTCCCCATTTCCTCCTCTTCCCTTTCAATAAGTGACTCCTTTATCATTGCAGACAATCTCTTTTTAATGTATTTTTGCAATCTAGAAGAAAATAGATGCAGGTTTCAACAGCAACTGATAGGGAATGGTCAAACAAGTGGGAAACAAACCCTGGGAGCAATTGTGGCTGCAAGGACACATTTGGCACCGTGGTTTAACTGCTAAAGACAAATCCACATTTATCAGGGAGAATTTTTTTATTCTCTTCATTTCCTGCCATAACTGTAGCAGACAATGCTCTGAGCCAGTCTGCCAAACAGTTCAGACCTTCGAGCATTTTAGGCATCAAGACAAGGAAAATGAGTTCTGAGTTATCCAGAAAATGAATAAGAAAATAAGTGAGGAAATACAAGTGGGAAAGAGAAGAAAACTGCACATGAGAGACAACACAAAGCTCTAAGAAGCACCTTCACTTCAGAAAATCAGGGATGCCCGAAACATCTTTCCATCTCAGCTCAAGAGTTTCTGCTGCTCCCGAGTGTTTGTGGTTCCTCCTGTCCTTCCCACAGGCAGAATTTGTGCTTCTCCTCCTCTGGGTGGGAGCCCAGGGGGTTTCTGGAGCTGTGGCTTCAGAGAGGCTTCTCCTCCTCCACCTCCTGCCAGCAGCAGCCAGAGGAGCAGAGCCCTGGTTCTCCTTCCCTGGGGCTGGCCAGGGGAGCAGGTTTTGCTCCCTGTGGTGAATGTTCTCAGCCCCTGCCAGGACGCAGCTGCTGCTGCTCCTCCTGCCTTTGGGAGCAGCTGCAAGAGGAGGCTGCTTGGGCAGCTCGACCCAAGCAAGGCCCTCAGCTGCTGCATCCCTGCTGAGCCTCATGCTGCGCCTCACCCTGAGCTCAGCACTGCTGCTGCTGCTGCTGCAGCGCTGCAGGGAGCGCGGCCTGGCCCGGGGCACCGACAGAACCTCCTCCACGCTGTAAGAGGAAACTGCAACATCAGCCCCAGGCACCTCCAAGCTTTCAACAGGAGCGAAGCAGAAGGCACTGCTGCTTCTTCTTCTTCTTCTCCTTGCTACATCAGCTCTGAGAGAATCCTTCTGAGGACACTTGGTTCTCTGGGCACCCTCCTGTACAGGCTGCTGTTCCAGAATCTCCAGCCCAGTTAGGAAATTTCCTTGTAAATCCTCCTTTTCTATCAAGGAGCTGCTTTCTTTTGCTTCTTTTTCATGTGGAGTGTCTTCACCTTGCTGGAAATACTCAGATGTATCAAAATCAGCTCCTGCAGCTGGCACAGCCTCTGAAAACTGGGGGGATAAAAAAAAATAATAATTCTTATATTTTTTTAAAATATAGGCAAGTAGTAATCTATAAAAAACTGGTATAAAACAGCTGAACTGGCTACTGTTCTCCTCACCAAATCAGTCTCCAAAATCCCAACAAGTGAGAGGGAAACCTGGCAGGAATCTGTTGCAGTGTGAGGCCAAACTTGAGAAGCAGAAAATTCTGGAATGGCCAGGGCTGGAAAAGCCCCTAAAGATCCTCCCCATTGCCCCCCTGCCACAGGCCCAGGCTGCTCAGAGCTCAGCTGAGCTCTGAATGCCCAACACCTCCTCCCAAGGATGGATTTTCCAGGCCACCAGGCTGCCTGCTCCCAGTTTAATCACTCCTGGTACAGTTCTGCAGGAGGCCAGAGTGGTTTTAGCCCCACCAAGGTGCATCATGCCCAGAAACCTCCCAG
>VZUI01023453.1:0-62620 GCA_013401135.1 Cettia cetti
TTCTTCTTCTTCTTTTTTTTTTTTTTTTTTTTTTTTTTTTTTTTTTTTTAATTTTCTCTTCAGGACACTTTACCATAGAAATTACAGAAAATATCCTAGAGGTGCTTTTGGGCAGAAAATATCCTAGAGGTGCTTTTGGAAATATTGTATTTTCCTTTTTAAGTTTATTATATCTTCTTGATATTACAGTACTTCTGTTCACACTCTCCATCATGAAATAGGATGAAGATAAGCACTTCTTACCATTTCTAGGCAAGAGTGAGTTAAAAGTAGAGAATTTTGATGTGATGCAATTTTTGGCTTGTTCCTACAGAACCAGAGAATTTGTGCATGTAGCATTTGATTTCCAGTCAGGACTCTTCTAAGCATTGCTTTTGGGTATAAAACCACAACATTCCCTTTGTGTTCCTGTTTCATGTTGCTAATTAACATGGTAACTGTCATCAAAAGGCCAGTAAGCATTGATCTGTTGATCTCCCAAAGTGATTAGCAACATGAAATTTGCTAATAGGAGTTGCTTGAAACATCACCAAAAAGCAGAAAGGTCAGTTTCACCTGTGTAACAATTTAATGTGGATGGGCTGTCACATCCAAAGGGCGACTGTTTAGTTCTCACCTTAAATAACACTGAAATTGCAACTCTACACAAATGTTGTTTATAGCTTTTCTTACAATGAATGAAGACTGTCCTTCATTATACCAGCATAAGTAAGCAATAATAAATTCTTTCATATGACAAATTTATTGACAATGATGAAATCTTTTCAATGGGTTATCAATGCTTGATAATTTTTTAATGAAAATGTTTGAGGAGACAAGATAATTAGATTAAAAAAAGAATGAAAATAAGGTCTTATTTATCTCTGTGTATGTGTGTGACAGAGAGAAACATTTGGTTGAGTGAGGATTTCCTAGAAAGGAAATTATAAAGTTGCCTGCTATCATAGATCCATTTCATAGGACATTTTCCATAATGAATAAAGCCAAAGGAAATATAAGTCTTTTACAGTTCTTTCATGAATTTCTTTTAATAGCATTTAGGGTTTGATTGAGTCTGTTAGTAAGGTGGTTGTAGGATGGAATTTGATAGAGAAATAATATTTTCCCAATATTTCATCATGTGTCAAGAAATTATTTCTTAAAATCCATAATACATAGACAACTGTAATTTTTAACTGAAAGTACTGAAACAGTTCTTCACCAAACAGAATATTGAAACTTTGCAATTTACATAATAATAGCTTATTTACACATTTATTAGTTTAATTTAATTTGCCACAAACAAAATATTTTAATCTGGTTTGAGGATAATCTCTAACCTTCTACTGTTCTTCATTTAATGCACACACATCCACACACAGACATACTCATACTGGCCTTTATCTACATTTCATAAAATGTGTTTGCTTTCCTCTAAGCACACTTCTCAATTCCAAGAAAGATGGTTATTGGGGGATATGCCAAGAAATACAAAGAATGAAGTGGCCTTTACTCTTTTCTGTTTATTCTTCCCTTTTTTGTTGTTGCTGTTGTTGTTGATTTGTGAGGTCTTCTCTTTATCATGCCTGTGTTAATAACTAAAATTATAAAAGTTACAATTCCAGGTTTTGAAGACAATGTGTAAGTGATGATTATTTAGCGCTACATTTAATAGTTTGTTAATATTTGAGCTGTAAAAATAATTCCTTACATACATAATATAAAAAAATTTAAGTATTTTCTATTTATTAATGTTAGTAGTCCTAAAAATTATACAAAAAAAAAAAAAAAACATTATGGGGGAAATAATCCCCCAATGTATAAATTCCTTGTCAAATGTTCAGTCGTCACTATGCATAATACTCAATACTAACATGGAATCAGGAAGTAAATACAATTCTCATATGTGTTATATCTCCACTACTGTAGTCATCAGGTAGGAGAAAAGGTATTCAGAAGTAGCAGGCAATATGTAATTATGAAATACTAAGAAAGAACAGAAGGAAATCCTCATACTAAGGAAAAGGGAATAACAGAGATCTGATGGACCCTTCCAATTTTTTTTTGCTAAAAAAATTGTGTTTTGCTGGGTGGTTTGTAGGAAAGAAAAAAAAAATTACAAACTAGAAAACAGTAACAGAAATCCTTTTTAGTCATAAATGCATAGATTTTGAAACTAAACTCCCTGTTTGCTGGGCTTATTATCTTGGGAACAGAAGCCCAAGTGCAGCAGCCTTCCCTTCTGTTCTGTGTTCATCCTGGACAGCTTTGCAATGCTGTTCTGTGTTGTAACATGAGATGTCTTTTTCTTCTTTTCGCAATGTGAAAATGTAGGAAGAACTCACCCTGGAATGGGGTCAGCAAGCTCCACAACCAACACCAACACTGACAGCAGCCTGCCTCTGTGGTCAGGCACACCCCTGACCCCAGGATGGCACTCAGATGGCACTTCCTCAACACCTGGGAGCTGAGCAACACTTACACTATCCTGGGAGGAAGGTGTCTGCATCCTTTAACTTCTATCAGTATGTTTGTATGGTGCTTTGTAGGCACATGTGAGAAGAACTAATTACCTCATGGAAAGCGTCATGATAACTGGAGGTGCAAAGCCTTTAGGAAGAAGCTGGTTTGCATACAGCATCTTGGAGCATGGGTGGACCAGGATTATCATGAAAAAGTTTTCTTTGCTATTTGGACTCAGCCCCAATTCCATCTATAATACTCCATTTTCACTGTAGTTCTGATCTCATAAAAACTGTGAGTGTAAAGGCATCTTTATAGAGTATCTAAGTTAACCAAATGTAGAGAACAGATCTGTATGGTTAAATCCAGTTGTCATGCCTACCACTGAAGGATTCTTAAGACACTTTGAATAAAGACATATTGTCCAAAAAATAGTCCTTCTAGGGAAGAAGTGGCTCATTAAGGGAAAGGTAGGACCTTGGAGACAAAAAGACAGATGTTTCATAATTTGAATGACCTTGTTGCCCTGGGAGATTTAGATACCGATCAAGAGGAGCTGAAATAAATATATACATAAAAAAATTAAAGAGGAGAAGTTATTTAAAGCCTTTAAATAACAAGGTACAATGTAATATATTTCATTAGAAATATGTAAATGTATATCCTTCTAGAAAAAAACCAAACAAAACCAAACAAAACACATACACTTTTTTGGAAAGAAAATCCTTCTCTTATGAATTTGTTATGAGTTCAGTATCTAAATTAATGTTATCACAAGGGCTTAAGGTATCAGGATTTCCTGCAAAGGAAATTATTTTAACCTCAACCCAGAAGGTTATGATGGGAGACAGTGCAAGCTTGATGATTAAATGAGGATTCAGATAAAACTGTTTCTGAACTCTAATCCAAATTTTCTAATTAAGTGACAAAGCTATCTTTCCTTTAAAAAGTGTTTCTGACAAAGTTCCATATTTGAGGTTAATGATGTGTCTACCTGGTTGGGGTCTGAAAAAAATTAAAAGTTGGTTGAGCACATGATGTATGAAGAAAGGAAACAAGAAATAAAACAATTATAAATGTTCTCATGCTGATAGATCTGCTAAATAATAGCATTTAAATGGAAGGAACCCTTTGCATATAATTATATTCTGTCAATGCCCAGCCCCACTGCAGTTAGCAGAAACCTTGCCTTTAATTTCAGAGAACATAGGAAAAAATCAACAGAAGTTTTGGTTTCAGTTATAAGCAAATAATTATAAGATGGCGCTAGATATGCAACAGAGTATTCAAATATGGAAGAGAAGCCCTGTAGGAACTTCATTCTGCCATTTAGATGGCAAGTAGCGTGTTTCTTCTTACATGTTTTTTAATACCTTCATGTTGGAAGCACAGAGAAAAGCTTCTAAACTTCATGGAAATTAATCACATGTTCATTAAATTCTCTTTCCTGCAAGGAAGCAATGTGACAAAACATGACTTTAATGGTCCTTATATAAATTATTTCCTACCATCCAAAAAGTTGTTATTGGTACTAATAAGAACTGCTGCTGCTTTCATGAAGATGTTTTTGAAGGGGAGGAAATCCTTATGGGACACTGCCATAAATTTTTTTGCACACAGTGCTTACTGGCTGGAACAAAATAAGTAATTAACATTTTTAGGAAACTCTTGTCTTTTGATCTGTAAAGGACTTTCACATAAGCAAGTGCTTTTAACATTACTCACAGCTAAAGGTGACTTTCTATAAATATGTTATGGAATAGTTAGTGTACAAAAAATTTTCCCAGACAGCTTGAGACTGTTTCTCCAGAGACTGTGAGAAACACAGATTTGAGCCTGGTGATTCATAGTGCAGAATTATGTGGAAAACTGGAAAGAAGGGGGAAAAGGTTTTGTGAGTGGCCTTTGAAAGATTAGTCCCTGTGTTATAAATGTTGTTCTGCTGTTCTGTTATACATTCCGTTATAGAAGGTATTCTAAATCACCATTTAGGTACAAGGGTGTCAGGCAACATTTCTTATCTAGTAAGTCTGGATCCTGTCAAATGTCAAATCCTATTGACTGCAGTAGGTATTTACATGTGAATATCCAAATCACTGAAATAATTTTCTTTCTCCTTGCCTGTCAAAGACATTTGTAGAGTGGAGATACATAATCTGAAACTGTTTTCATGGCATTTTTATGTAATTTTCTCTAAAATATTTCAAAAGAGCCATGTCCACCTGTGGCTTAGTTTCCCCATTTTCAATGTTTCTCACACCATATCAACTGTCCTAAAGATTTTATTGCCTCTGCCTGCAAACATTGGTTCCTGTATCCACAAGCATCCTGATTTCCATGTTGCCCCTACCATTCTTCAGTTATATCTGTTTATTAGTTTTAAACTAAATATCAGTTCTTTCACCACTTCCCCTCCAAAAAGAGAAAAAACAAGAAAACCCTATGATACAATTGCTACCTTGGATAGAATGAGGTCTGATATGATGTGTCCTGTATTCCCAAGGTTATTTTCAAAACTAGCCCATTCTTGCTTATTTTGAGAATATTCCACGTCAGTCTTCCCTTATCCAGATTCTGTCTTTTTGTCAGACTTACTTTATCTGCAGGTTGTCTGTTATGTCAGCCCACAAAATAACATGTATAGAATGAAGTTTTATATATAGTAATGTGGTAATGCATTTTAAAAATAAGCTGTCTGTAAAATAATTGTATGTGGCCAAGATAGCTTTCAATTGGTACTGAAAACAGAAAATGCTAAGAGTTTTTTTACACTTCTGTTGAATGTCTGAAGTGTGCATACAAGTACTATTCTGTTTCTTAAATATCTTGACCAAAAATCAGTTGTTCCTATCTTCTATGGATGAATATATATGGGAATAGTAATCAGGTAGAGTGAAAATGCAGCACTGTGAAGTTATAGCCTGAGCATCCCTCCTGTTCCTGACTAATCCCTGCAACAAGAGGGAACATACAAGTTCCTGGGGACGTAATCACAGGCACAAATTTTTTGCAGGAGGCTTCAAATCATTGTAAGAATAATACACTTCTGTTGGTTAATTTGCAGACCTAACATGATTGAGGGTTACAACTTCATTGTAGATTTCAACGTAGGACACTGCAAGAATTAACTTAAATGAGAAAAACTGTCTACATTTTAGTAAATTTAGAAAAAACCCAGGCAAAATATAAGCACAAGTGTTGCATTTCTCTTTGCATTCCTAGTGCAGAGAACAAATAAATTGTGTCTTTCAAAAGTTCAGAGTTACTGCAAATAATGTGATGTTTAGCTAATAGTAGATGCCTTGTGAGGTGGGGTAATTTGCCAAATCAATATTCAATTATATATTTTTACTCATTCTAATAACAAAATCAAGGGAGCTGAATGATTTCTTCAGTAAAAAGTGAAGTGAGAAAGAGCAAAAATCATGGTTGTTTGACAGTGGGTAGCTTGTTTTTAGTCTCTGCTGGAGGGAACAGTAAAATAATGCAAGTCCTGATGTTGTTTTGCTGGATTTTCTATTTCTTTTTGCTGTCTGTCCTTAGCTGCATGTCTGGTAAAGCAAATTCAGCTATTACTTCCCATACTTGCATTATTAAAAAGAGGATCTCCACTGACTAAAAATGTTTGCAGCAAACAGCAGATGAGAGTGAAAAATAACTGGACTAGAGTATGATTAATGCAAACTTCCATACTACTATGGAAAAAAAGTTTGGTTTTGATTGCTCACAGACAAAAGCGTTCAGCTTATTTCCTCTCTCCTAATTTTTCTTACTACTTGTGTATCTCAGATATTCTATTGTTTGTTAAAAAACACATTTTATTTTCATTTCTTTGATGTTGGAACTCATGAGGAAAAGAATGTGTTAATATCACTGTTGTCTTGTTTTAGATAAAGATGGATTCCAAGCAATTGCTTCTTTTTGAGGAATATGAGTCTGTGTAGCTGGTTGCTCATGATACTTCTGAGAAAAATATTAAGTAGTTGAGATTTTATGAAAAAATATTTTGAATTATGGTGTAGTTATTCTTTAGTTTTTAGGTTTTTTTAAATTTACTTTGGCTTTCCTACATTCCTTGTCAAATCCTATGGAATTTGGAATGCATAGATAAAGGGACAGCTACTCCTGGGAAGAAGAACCTAGGCAGCGACTTAGCAATCAAACCTATAGTTAGTCACATCTTTTAAAACTGATGATTTCCAAACATTTTGAGAGCTTCAAGCTTTGGCAAAGGTAATACAAATTACTTTTAATTAGTTTCTATTTGCACTTACAGGCATAATTTTATAAGATTTATCACTTTACCATTTTCAATTCTAAGAATGCACAAGCCAAATAGGATTAAAGTGAAGCCTTGCATTCAGTTAGCAATATCTATCATTATTCTTCACTGCACACTACTGAAGCTTAGAGCAGATGGGGATCTGGCATGGGCAAAAAAAAAGGAATATTTTTGGTGAAAACAAGAACAATAATATATAAATATTATAAAAACTGGCAACACAATAGATTGGTGTTCATTTCCATGTATTTATAACACAGTCCCTTTAGAATACCAAATGACTGGTCATTATTTTGATAGAGACACTGATTACTTAGTTTCCTTCTGTTTCCTTTGCAATCACATAAGCATTGTGACAATAACAATGAAATTTGCAGACAATGGCTGCAGAATTTGATAGATAGCACACGTATTAGTACACATTCTGCACTCGATGCGCAAGACTGTTTTAGCAGAGTTGCATGTAGGAATTCTGAACTTGGACAAAGGCAACACCTCTAAAGAGCACTGTTTGCTATCCAGGAAACCTGAGGCCAGGACATGTGTAAGCATTAGTGTCTGGTCATGTACAGTGTCAAATGTGCAGTGATGCCAGGCAGGGCAGAGGTATTGACATGAGCCAGTTCTGGTGAACAAAATGGGCCAACAGTGGTCTAGAACCAAGGAAGTTTAACTTTATGGGGACAAGCCATGCTGTGCCAGGTGTCTGCTGTGATAGAGAATGGTCCCTTGACTATTTGATGTGATAGAGAATGGTCCCTTGACTACTGATATATTACCATAGATGTAACTTTAGAGTTCATTCTCTAACAATCAGTGTGAAATCATGTCATCTTGCAGAATTGAGAAAAAACCCAAAATCCTGTCGTTTAACAGAGGTTAAAACTAAATCCCAAATAGAAGAACCACCAAAGGACTTCCTCTGATTTAGAATTTTCACCATCTACAATGAACTAATTTGTATGAGCAAATTTTAAAAGTATGATAAGCAAGAAAATGAAACAAAGTTAATAAACCTCATTTTTCAGAAAGTCTTTAACACTGCAGAATCAGTATAACACTAGCCACAGCTATGCAGAACCCAGCTTAGAGATGGCTTCGATTCAGCTCTGCTGGTGTGCAGGCAGTTCTCTCTTGCATCTGTTTGCAAAATGTAGCCTGCTGATGTATACCTAAATTACCATTTACAATAGCAGTTAAAAGCAAAGCTTTGAGTATTTAAGGACGTCATCCATCTTATGCTGTCTAAAAATAAGAACACTATTCTTACCAAGTAAAAGGAAGTTCAAACTTAATCACAAAAATATGAATGAATTGTATTTTTAATGAGGGAAGAAGTCTTTTAATGCACATTGAACTCCACGATTATTTGTTTCAAGATCTTTATAAAGCTGAGTTTATGAATCTGTTTTTGGTTTTTTTTTTTCTCAACAAAATTTTAGGGATATAATCAACATTTCATCACTTTGAACTATCATTTTGGAAGGGTTTTTTTTTTATTTGAGTTTATAACAATAAATCCTACTGCTAAATGCAAAAAATGTTGTAATTTCTTAACTAGGAAATCTCAGGACTCTCAGACTGAGCTCAAAATGGGATGAATTCAAGACTATACCTGCATCTGAAAAACCTTTAAAACATTTAGATAATTTTTTTCCTTGCTTCACTTTGCCTTGACTTTTAGGTAGAAATGTGAAAGAAATCATTGGGGTAAGAACTTTTGATTTATTTACCCAAAAAAGAAAGAACAAAACAAGGAAAATGGTCAAAATAGTTAATACAAGTCCTTGCATACTTGAATAGGCCCTCATTTTTTGTATTTCTCTTCTACTATTTCTTATTTAAAAAAAAGGTCTAGTTTGGTTTAAATTTGATGAGTTCCTTAGTACTAACACTTAAAGTTCACAGATTCTAGAATGATCAATAAAGGATACATAATAGACTGCTATCTTTAATAATATAGATATTAAAAAAAGGATCTCAGTCTTCAGATTACTTAAATGGTTCAATAAAGCTAGGCACTAGACTGCTTGTTCCTGTAGCTTCACATTTTCACATCACTAATGTGTGTTACTGTGTATATTACCGCAAAGTTTTCGATTTTCTTTCTTTTACGGTTTATCAACTGCATGACATAGTTAAAAAGTGTATTTTTTTCTTTCAGAATTTTAGCTGTGCTAGACACACACCACCACAATCTGTTTGATCCCTTTTATGCACTTTCTGACATGTAATTAAAAACAAATTTTCTGCCTGAATGCCCTTTTAGGCTTTAATTATATGTATGCACATTTTGCATAGGTATATTGTTACTAGGGTCTTTAATAAAAGTCTTGATTTGATGAAGAAAATTAATCGAAAATGTATTGTGAATGTTTTTTTACCACTGTGGAAGATTTTAAGGTTTTTTTCAAAACCCTATTAAATTTCCAACCTCCACAGCAAATAAATAAACAAGCCAGAAGAATGACAACTGTGAACTTTTGCTTCAATAATGTTGCATACTGGCCATTGGGATTTCCAGCTTATTGAATAACTTTATGGCATAGATATGTCTCTTGTCTTCAGCAGAGCTGGAGGAAGATATCATCTCTCATTACAATTCTGTTGCAACTTTCCCTCAGTTGAACATCAAAACTTTTCAGGCTTTTGGACTGGATTGTTTGTCTTTTCAGACAGAGCTCAAAGGCACTGGCTCGTGTTTGTTTGACAGACTATCACTTACAGTGCAACGGAGGAAGGCGTCTTTCTGTCAGCATAATCTGCCCACGGTTCTTCACTTTCATTACATTCTGCTGCATGCTGATTGTCACCATGGTGTTGCCTTACCCAAGGAATGAACTGTAGGGTTGAACAAGGAGAAAAAAAAGGCTTGCTACTCATATCCCTCTGTTTTATTACCAGTGTGTTGTAAATCACCAAGCAGCTGATGACATTTAGTCAGGAACAGCAATCAATAAAGAGAAAATCACAGCTCTTGGAATACCTCTGCTGGCTTTGCCTGCTCAGCTTGTTCTGCTCTGTTCACAACATGCTGCAAACCTGAGCTTGGAAAATTACAAAGTAATTTTTTACCCCACTCAATTATAAATGCTTGGTTACTGAATATTTAACGCCATGATTAATGGTGTGATGATTCGTGTCACATTTTTTATTTGTCCCTTTCATCTGAAGGATCCTGAAATGCTTTTCATATATCTGATTACACAAAGACTACAGAAAGGTTTCTTAATCCAACGAGGGGAAAAAAAAAATGACTGCTTTAACAGCATAGCACATCTCATTGTTATTAATGATAATAATCATTCCTGGCACTGGCTGTAAGTTTCACCTTTTTTATGAGGCTCTCAGAAAGCAATTTATAATCCAGCATTGGAAGTCTTCACACACAGCAGTTTCACAATACAGATAAGCTTATAACTTGTATCTACAGTAAAGGAGAGTGGAGGCACACGCATTAACAGAGTTACCCAAGTCAACAATGCAGTTATAATTGGAGATCTGAGGAACTTTGAAAGGGTTCACATATTCTCACCTCAATGTCCTATTTTCGCTGTTATGACATATTTCTGAACTAAATGTCAAGATAAGATGTGACAGAATCTAGGGAAGAAAATCCAATTCCATCCTATTTGGATAATTAGTTTTTTCTAGAATGAGAAAACTCTGCCTTGGTTGTGAGACATGAATATTAAAAAAAAAAAAAAAGGAACTGAGGCACAATATGAATTTTTCAGGAGTTCTGGAAAGTTAACAAGTTATTTTCAGGCTTAGAGAGCAGAAAATTGCTATGTTTACAACAAATCAGTTTAGTCATTAGGACAAATCTGGTGCTTGTGGCGCATACCAGGGACCTTCATGTATGGGATGAAAACATCAACTCAGGTATAATGAGAAGTTTTTTGCCTGAGACGTGGACTTGGGGGCACTAGCTGACAATCTCGATGTGCTAGTGGGAATATCCATGGCATATATATATCAGCTAATATCAGTGAATATCTGTTGTTGGCATATAAAGTCCTAGCTTTCATTTCCGTGTAGTGTGCAGAGATTCATATCTGGTTCCTCCATCCGCCTCCTTGTCAGGTTCTTATCCCCTAAAGTGCAGACTACATGCTGCTTATGGTGTCTGAGAATGGAAATCACACATTTCATTCCATGCCTGCTTTGGGTCAGGCCACCATAAAGAGACAAATTTCATTCCATGTCCTCTTCCTGTCAGGCCACCAAAAAGGGAAAGGAACACATGAGTCTTGGGACTGGTGAGACAGGGACCTTGGGTAGCCTGGTTTTGCAGCCTGAGTGAATAAGGGGAAAAAATGCTGGAATGTCTCCAGCAACAAGAAAGTGCTTCTCTTTGAATGTGCTTTTATCACCTGCAACTTTCCTTCCACCAGATAATTATTCTGCATTTTTCCACACCTCATTGTAATCTCTTAATTCTTATATTCTTGGTTTCATAGTGGCTGAGTGTCTACCAGACAGTGAAAAGAGTCTGCTCCCCTCAGGCAGGAGGTGTAGCATCACATATGTCAGCTATTACACTTGGTTCAGTTTGCATGTTAGGCATGTACTGCTCATTGTTTTGTCTCCTGCTCTAGGATCCTAAGGTTAGCTGTCATCATGTGGGACATCAAAATCTATCTCTGACAGAAGAAATCTTATATACTTAGGGGAGATGTCTTCATATGTTATAAATCATCCAGATTAATTTGTCTTTCCCTCTAGGTGAAATTTAAACTGTACTTTCTCCTCTTCTCCCTCCCACCTTTCTTAATTACCTTTGCTGATTATGTAGTTTCAAATGTAAGAAATATTCTCTGTGAAAGCTGGATTTAGCAAACAGAAATAAATGCATCCAGCAACCAGATATCTTCTCTTCTGCCATGCATTGTAATCATTCCAAAGAAGATATTAATCTCAAAAAACTTTAGTTGTAAAATTGCTTTGGTTGCTTCTGACCTTTATTCACTCCTCTGCAGTCTTTGTATAGCCCCATTCTGTCACCCTGCTTTTCTGCCTTCAAAATTGGAGTCAGAATTTTCTCACACACCTTCATGTGAACAAAGCAATGCTTTTCATAATTCTCTATCTTGTTTACATTCAAAAGAAGGAGGATCAATTGATGGACACTTTCTCAGACCAGTGGAAGTGAAGAGGTTGAACCTCAGTCTTATGAAAAACAATGCTTTGTTCACATCAAGGTGTGTGAGAAAATTCTGACTCCAATTTTGAGGGCTGAAAAGCAGAGCTACACCATTCATTTATCCATCAATTCTGAAGACAAAAAACTCCTGAGAGTTTTTTAAAGAGACAGAGTTTTGTGATTTTAAAACAAACATTATGAATATTTTCATGAAACTTCTCTTTAATATTTTCCTAATTTTAGAGGCTTTCCATGTGGATTGTGTCACATTTCATTATAAATTCTAGACAAAAGAGCATATTAGTCTGACAGCAGTAAAGATATTCTTAATTCCTTTAGTATCCTTCCCATTCTGCAGACCAGGAAGAGACAAAGAACATGAACCTTTCTAAAACAAGAATAAAGTAAACAGCTTGTTATATAGGTCATCTTTATTTAATATTCATTAATGCTTTATTGTTCATGGTTTTTTGCTTAATCGTATTTATTTATAGAAATTTCCTACTGCAAGGCAGTTTGGTTATGGCATAGTTTCTACAAAAGGAGTTTGTTTAAATATTACATAACATGCAAAAGTTATACGAAAAATTGTTGGAAACAGCTTTTATGTAACTGTCCATAATTTGAAAGCAGCAAAGTCCTTACCCTCTGTTCCCTTCTAATAAAATTCCTTTACTAATAAAAAAAAAAGTCATCATAAGCTACACATTAAGCATTGAGGTTGATCTTTATGGTCAATCAGACATGTGAACTCAGGTTGAGTGTAATATTTGTCTGTGAATTTATCTGATTGTGCTGGGGCTCTGAAAGGTTTTTGTGAATCTGTATTCTCTGCAGCTTGCCGTGAAGAAGACCCCTTAGCCTTGTATCTTTGTGAGAGTCTGTTGATTACCAGAAAACCCTACAACATCAAAAATCATTATTAGTAACCAACCTTGGAACATGTAAGAGAAAGGAAAGTTTTAAAAATAAATTTGGACTTGAGCAGAAAAACCTTATAGTCCCTTAAGTGTTAAATTGGTTTTTATCAAGCACAAACTGGCAACTATATTTTATACAACATCAAAAGGATTGTGGCGTCATGTGGGAATAGACTAACCTTTTCTTTTTGTTGTTTCAATGGCCTAATAATTAATTCATTATACTTCATGAATATGTTGACAAAATTTTAACAACTGCACAGATCTTCTGTAATGACATGTTTAAATCAGACAGGTATAATGACCCATTACAACTAGATATCTGAAAGGTCACAGGTCATCCCAAGGGTACCGCCTGCCCTTATTAATGCATCAGTAGCTATTAGTTATACTGCTAGCCTGATACCCTGCCATGAATTTTCTTATAAATATTTAGTAGGTATAGTACAACCCTATTGTGAAAGGAGAAAAGTAAGAGATAATATGAAAATTAATTAGAGGTGTATCTTAAAATACTTACATTTATTTCTCAGGGTTTTCAAGAATAGAAAACTATGTGAGCTTGATCATCACTTCCATCCCTCCTTCTTTACACTTGTTCTGCAAGATAAAAAGTGGAATGCGGGTTTGATTGGTGTTTTGCCCATCCTATTTCTGGCATCTGAGCTGAAGGGTTGCTTTGGTGCTCAGGGACCAACTAGGATAAGTGAACATTAAATGTCCAATCAAAAATACTTCTTTTGAAAAACAGAAAAGTCAAGTCAGAGGTGGAAGAACAGCAACAAAAGGCATGTGGCTTATCTTAGATGCTGCTTAGCACTTACCTTAAAGCCTTTTATGCAGAGACTAGATTGGTTCTAGTCTGACTATGCTTTCTTCTATAATCTAGTCTTCTATGCTTTCCTTTTTTTGAAACATCAGCACTAGGATTTACTGATGTTCTATGCAAGCTGTAGTATTGGAAATTAATAAGTACTTTCTCTTTGTGATGTTGGTTTGCCTGGGTACATCCACAAGAGCAATCTACTCTATGGGAGGGAGAGTGAAGCCTATTTACACAGTCATTTGTAGACTGGGACAGAATCTGTTCATGGGGTGGGAGAAGGAAAGAGAGAATAGAAAGTGCTTTCCATAAGAAATAGAAAAAATTTGAGGAGACAGCATGAGCAACACCTGTATACATATTGCAGGCCCACATTCCACATGCCCTATGTACTTGCTGTGGTGTGCTGTCATAACCACATACATGTGTACTGTCTCATGGATTGCCCTTTCATATAAGGAGTGGGCTTACTGCCTGTGTTGAATTTAATTACATAGGGAAATGTGAGCCAATGCCTAGATTCAGTCTAGAAGATAGTGCTTTCTGATCTTGTTCCTAGTCTGAGAATCACAATAAAGTGCAGATATTTTAATGAGCCTTGGGAGTTTGCCATCTTGCACTTAAGCCTTGCAACTGTTTTCATATGGAGACCCTCCAAGAACTTAGAGCCATACCAGGGAGCCAGTCACAGTCATGTCATCTGGTCAGGAATATAAAACACCCATGTGTGGTGGCATATATTGCAGTGTAGACCGCACTGTACTTGTCAGCAGTGGTCTGGGCCAAGTCTGAAAATTTTTCTTTTTGCAGCCAGGCTCAGCCTCCAAGAAGTGACATACTAATCCTAGAAGCCTGCATTATACCACTGTAGCAGATCTTCCTGTGCACATAATCACAGACTCCTGTGAAAAATCTTTTTTAAGGGTATCATGGAATCATATGGACAGCATTTCAACTCACACAGAGTTCTGTTCAGATGATGTGTATGTAGACTCTTTCTGTCAATGCCTCTCATGTCTTTGGTTTGCAAGACAAAGTATACAATTAGTGATTGATCAATAATTTCTCACATTACTGTTTTGATCAGCCAACACTGCAGTTTATAGACTGCAAATCATAGTTCACTTGCAGGAAGGATGATGAGGCTCCAGAAGCAGTGCCAATCTCCTAAATAATGGAATGAGAAAGTTGTATTGTCCTGTTGGAGATCCAAGAGGGTTACTGGTACAGAGAACTGGATGTTATCTGCCTGAACTGAAATATTTATATATTTTTATAACTCTATCAGATAAAACTGAAGAGGTGAGTATTTTTCTCTGAAAGAGGTCTAGGCACACAACTTTAATGGCCCAGGGCAAAGGCTGGCAGCCTTTGGCTCTACCTCACTCACAGTGTTTGCCTCGTGAAAATCTAGCTCTACCTCAAGCATGGCTGCCAAGAGCAATTAGGACATAACTATAGTAGCATAAACTGGTTTCAGCTTTAGATTTTTTGCAGTTCTGTGAGTTATTGGTAATTTATGCGCATCTTTTGTGTGCATGACAATCAGCCACAGATGAATGGGGTTTGGATCAAATGCTCTCCACAACTCTCTTCCAACTTCTGCCGTCCTCTGATTCTGTGGCTAATATACATCAATACCAAGTCATATCACAGCTATAAAACCTACAATTTTAAAAATTCAGAGCAGTGTGGTTACTCACTGCCAAAACTAGTTGCTAAATTGGTGTCTGCAAGCGTTATTATTACCTGTATATATGCTATGTTGCTTCTGCTACTCTGAGTAAGTTTTTAAGTAAGGGTAAGGCACTAATTGTACATGCATAAAGGTGTGTGTGTATGAGTTATTATTTTGCATTCTTTGTGAGTAAATAATAAAAAAAAAATCAGTAATTTGTGGAAGGCATTGTACATGCTGTAATTTCTTTCATATAATCCCCCTCTCTTTCTGCCCAACCAGTTGTTTTGGCAACAATAACCAGCGAAAATATAGAACCTCTAAGGCTAAAAAATACAAAAGACTGAAGCTGTTAAGTGGAATTCCCTTAAGACATTCCCCCAAGAGAAGATCTGGTGGAAGTGAAAGATATCTTTACATTTTGCTTGTGGACAAAACCCACTGTTTTCTTTTGTACTGCTTTCCAAGCCCTCCAGTTTTGTTGGGACAATGGAAATAACCTTAACTGACAGATGTTCCTATTGAAGTTGTAATAAATCCTTAAAAAACATTGCTAAGACAGCAACATGATCATTCAGTGTCCTTTGATGTATTTGTTAGACACACCCATAAAAATTTAAATTGAATACAGGCTCTACCACCAAACGAGTCAAGTTGTAAAAGAAACTTTCATTCTTTTCCAGAACCAGAAGCAATTATCCACAGCTCAAAGCATTTCAGCAGACATAATGAGGGTATGATATTAACCAGTCAATTGGACTAATCTGAATGACTGTCAGTACTCCCAGCAAAAGAGGCCTTATTATAGTTACAGCTATTACACTGCTGCAGTTACAAGGTTACTTAGTAAGCTGAACTCAATCTATCAGCATATTAGAGAATGAAATGCCAAATCATCAAACTGTAAGCCTTAATATACCATTTAGAAATGGTGGGGTGAGGAAGAGGCCTATATGAAAACTTAGAAAGGATAAGATCTCCTTGACATAATTCTTCTCCACATTCTGAACCAGTCATTCATCTGAGTGATGTGTGGGAAGTTCTTATATGTTTTTTCATCTTTCTGGAAGTTTTCTTCAGCTTGCAACTTGCAAGAGATCCTTCTTGCTTTGTAGGTTCTCATTTAAATGAACTGACTAAAGAGGTTGTATTTCATTATCATGTATTTCATTCTTTTTTTAAATTTGACTAATAAGAAAAATGAAAGAGCTAGCACAAGTGTTGATACTACATTATAGGATCTTGAATCATAACAATCAGGGAGCACAGCAGGTTGTTTCATTACTGGTAAAGATGGCCATGTTTTTTTTTCCTCTCAAAACATGCCACTAAGTGTGTTTTTCACACATGAAGAAGATTCAACAGTACTTCATAGCAAGGCCATAATTAGACTATTACATGCTACATTATAGATCTGGAGATTAGAAGTAGGGAGGATCAGGACCATAAAAGAAAAAGATTTTCTGCATAATACTGAGAATTGGAATGAGGGAGAATCTGGAGCTGGACTTCAGGTCAAATGAGCTCAATAAATGAACTAACAAAATCAGTAATAGACAGTCCCTACAAAAAGGCACGAGATGAAGAGAAAGACTTCTGGTCCAAACAAAAGGAACTGCAAGAATCACTAGACAGAAACACTAGTGTGAAGTGCTCTTTTCAGTGGAGTGGACTGGCATCTTTCTTTGTCATCCTCATGGAAGTATGGAAATTGAGGGAGCTACACTTCAAATATAATAGAGTCAAAGTTCTTGTCTAGACTTATTCTACTTCCAACTGAAAAGAGACTGAAAAGAAACCTGTAAGTTCTGCACTAAGATACAAAAGGATACAAAAAATATGAGCGTGTGACATAGCAGAGAAAGGTGTTTCTTTGAACTCTTATACAAGATGTCTGTTTTCACCAGAGAACCAAATCAGCCAAAGACAACTGGAAGCCTGGTACAGGCATGATCTGATTTTGACTTTGCAACTAGGCATTTAGAGGTTAATTGTCTTTGGGACCTGCTATTGGATGAGCTTTCTTGCCTGCCTTCCAGAAATCACTGATTTTAATCTCAAGTAATACATTAGGAACAGTAACAGAGATATCATATGGTAATAAAGACCAAATATATAGTAAATAAATCTAGTATCTAGTGGATATTCATGTGTAGCAGCTCAGGACCCTTTTATACAGTATTCTATTCATAGGTGGATGCCAAAGTACTTTAGCTGTACCTCAAACCAACTGTTTGCAAACCAACTCCAAACCCATAGTTATAGTGCAAGAGTTATGTCACGTTCAATTCAAAGCCATAAGCCCAGATCAGATTGCTAAAAGTTCCATTTAGCTAATGACCAGTGCATTGTACATCAGCTTGTGTTGCCACTTTGATGACAAGGTACTTCCTTCTCTTTTATATCAGTCCACTAGTACAAAACAAGACTATTCCAACTGTGAGACTAACTTTATCTCCTCAATAATTCAGAATTTCTATAATTTTTTTCTATCCAGTGCTTACCTCTTCTAACTCCTTTAAGACCAAGAGCAACTCTGATTCTTCTGTTTTGTCTCCATTGCTGCTTTCTCTTCTGCTTCCAATCCTGTTTTTCTTCTGTTGCCTCTGGGCTTAGCAGTTCCTTCCCTCATTTTAGAATATAACCTCTAGTTCAGATTGCTTTCAAAGAATACACAATGTGAACATGCATTAGTCCAGGACCAAGAGGAAAAGAAATTGGAGGAATCTGTGTAGCTATAAAAGTCTTTGTACATTTGGTACATATATATGTCGCCATTTTGAACAATTATGTTTAACTATATATAGTTAAAGAATTTTTTATGTATTTATATTTATATTAAAACTTCAAAAGATTTTTGTCTATGACAATAGATATTCTCAATATTTTTATGGGCTGCCTTCCACTAGCAGATGTTTCAGGTGTATCAAATTCTGTCCAAGAAAGGCACTTTTTGAGATTTTTTTTTTTTATAATTGCTACCTTAGCATTTTATTTGAGCACAATAATTACAATTTGAATATTTAAACAGATCTGTAACATTCTAAAATAGTATTTCTACTCTAGCAATTGTTGAAAGGCATGATTTTAGTTACATAGTGCCATGAGAAAAAAACATTCTTTGTCCTCACTGGAGAAAAGTTACCTCTTTAATACTAGATTCATTCATGAAGGATTCTTAGAATTTTATAGCCTTAGAGTTCACAGAAAATTTTCTTTTTAAAAAGTTCAGCTCAACATTTGTTTTAATTTAGTTCTTCTATAATGGAGTGTTTCTTACTAGAATGTTTACAGTTGGTGCATAGATAAATCATAAACAGGAATTCTAATTCTTTGGTAGTTATTAATATGAGTTCTATTACAGCCACATTGCAGGCAGCGATGCACTTCAAGGATTGTGCTGATGCTGACGTTATAAAGCAGAAGAACAAGGTTTAAATGGTCTGTAAATGTCAGCAGAATCCTGATAGTAAATTATGACCTTGCTATTGACTCCTGAGTACCTTTAGCTACATTTTATGAATTTCATATAATGAGAGTGTGATGCTCCTCAGAGCACATAAACAAAAGAGTAGGATAGCTCCCCAAATGAATGAATTAAAGAGAATATCAGATACCTAACAGAAGCTCTGTGAGTTATTTGGAGAAATGAAAGTCATCTTAGGAAAGCAATAATATCCAGTGAGTAGTACGGCAAGAAATACTAGCATCTGTATCCTTACAAGAATTAACTTTTTTTTTTTTTACTTTTTTTTTGGTGTAGGTGTTCAATATACAGAACTGTGAGATTCAGCATATTAAGCTTTCTCCATTCTTAAGCATAAAATTTGAATTCTTGCCTTGCTTTTCATTTATATATTGAAAATTCATTGCTTTGAGGGGATACATTAATGTCCACTGCAGTGTCTGTGTCCGTGAATGAGATTCCAAGGCAAACTGAATTCAATAATACAGAGTTGATTATGGATAACAGAACCAGAAGTTTGTGCTTGACATATAAGTGACCTTGTAATCCTCTCCTTAGAATTCTCTCCACCATTCCTCCTTCCTGCCACTCTCCTTTATTGTGTTTTAAAATTAGGTTAGAAGGACTTTGGGGCAGAGACCATGCGGTCACTTACATCCCAAGGAAGCGCTTATTTTATTACTGCACTAGAAAGGTATCTATTGTGCAGATAATTTTTTGAGTTCTTAGTTTGAAATGTTAAAATTTTGTATCATCCTCATTTACATTCCTTTCATAAGCCAAAGTGGGATTCAAGAAAGTTATATGTTACTCATTCAATTTCATTTCATTGCAACTAAAATGATCTCCATTGGCTTCTTTCTTTCTTTTCTCAATATCACTCAAAAATTCCTGCCTTACTTATTTCTTTCATACCATTTTACTTACTGTTGTAAATCTGGGTGTAGTCACAGCAATATTAGTATATTTTTTTGGTATGCCCAACCAATCCAAAAATGCATTTGTTCTTTTGTACAAAACTCATAGCTGTGCAAGTGAGCTTAGTAAGGCAGTGCTGGATTGTGTCTGACTCAGGATAAACATCTTCATATGCTGCTGTTCTTTTGTTTGGGAAAAAAGGCCTTTCCTTTTAAAAAGTTAGTCTGTTGGGAGAAGAGTACAGCTCCAAAGAAAAGAAAAGGTTTTGAATGTGTCACCAGTGAAGTCAATGTGCCTCCAAGATAGAACTGAAGCTTTGAAATTCTTATTAAAATCTTTGAAGCATTTGGAGTTTCTTCTTGGCAAATGTCGATGCCCTAGAACAGAAGTTCTTCCACTTTAAAAATAGTGGAATCATCAGGCACCTTTATTGTCCTTATCAAAAATAGCTACTGTCTTTTACTGCTAAAAATGGCTTCTGATGAGCACACACTGCTGTACTGCAGATACACTGGGTGGTATTTTAGAGGCCATAAGAATTCTGTATATCAGAAGTAAATAGCTCTTTCTAATACCAGGAAAATGCAAGTAATGCCTAAATTTCTTGCGTCTGCTGCATCAGAAGCCAGCTAGGAACAAATAATAAATCAGTATTGATTGAAGCACTCAGGAAGGTCAGAGAACCAAAGTGTTGAGAATTTGACAAGCGTGGTCAATAAAAGAGGCAAATCCCATTTGACCATTCAAAACAACCACAGTCCTTGAACTATTCACTGGAAACTTAATCAGATTTTAAAAAAATGTCTTACAGAAGCATTTTTCATACCCTAATGAGCTATTGGATTTCATCATTAATAACCAGTATATGATGCTCACATACTTTGCTTACAAAAAACTGTCCTGTTAATGAAGCAAGGTGGAAGCAGAGAACTAGTGAGCTCTTCTCAAGGCATCTTCTGTCCTTGTTGAGTTCAGGCATCATATGGGTGAGAAAAAGTCTCATATCATCTGGAAGACAAGATTTTAGCCAGAAAGTTTTGTACATTCTTATGAAAGCTGGACCTTCTGTTTCTATCCAGCTGCACTGTTCAGTGCATTCACAGCAGATCAGAGCTCTTCCAAGCTGGGAAACCATGACCTATGCCCATCTCACTGCATTTACATCTTTTCACAGTTTCTGGTCCAATGCTGTGTTCCCCTTCCAAACCATGCAAAACCATTAGCATTTATGTATTTAAGTACCTGCTGAAGACTCACTCTCATTGAACTGTTTACCAGAGGTTGATCACTATAAATATAAAGATGCACAAGCATCAAGTCATATAGAGAAATTTCTCAAAATTTTTAGATATGGTTCTTATGCTACATCAGTGATCACACTTGTTTAGCTATAGGTTCTACTAGCAGCATCAGATAAATACCTGCTGAGACTGGAAAAAAATTGTTGTTCAAATAAGCATAAGAAAATGTGAATTGATGGTGTTAGTCATCTCTGGTATTAAATAACCCAGGAACACAAGCAGTTAGCACAGACCATCCCCTCTGATTGCATATATCTATAAGAGATTGCATATAAATACATTTACTCAGACAACTGCTCTGGAGCTTTCACACAGATTTGCAGGGGAATGTTTAGAGACAAATCATATGTCTGAGCTCAAGATGCTGCACACACAGTTTGCTGCAAGAAAAGACAATTATCTTCTGTTTTATCTTCACTGAAGGGGAAAGACATAAAATAGTCATAGAACAGTTTAGGTTGAAAGGAATCTCTAGAGGTCATCTAGTTCAAACCCCTGCTGAAAGCAGATCTAATCAGAGCAGGTTGTTCAGGGCCAGTCAAGTTTTTACCACCTCTGAGGACTGCCCACCACAATGAATATAAACAACAAGTAGTTGATGAACATATTGATTTTTTCCCCTTATATCAGCTTAAATTTCTAACATTCCAGTCATATTCAAATAGGACTTCATAAATTCTATTGTGAACCATTGAATTAAAAATTAGTTTCCCAGTTTTGATACTTTTATATCAGATTTTATACTACTGTAAGAGTTTTCATATGACCAAGAGATT
Source organism: Cettia cetti (assembly GCA_013401135.1). Classification (NCBI taxonomy): domain Eukaryota; kingdom Metazoa; phylum Chordata; class Aves; order Passeriformes; family Sylviidae; genus Cettia; species Cettia cetti. The sequence goes on from VZUI01023453.1 coordinate 21,753, forward strand.
TATAGACTTTGAATATAAGCCAAATTTTACATCAGAACTTTAAATCCTTAAATCAAAGCTTTTATTCCTGAAATAGACCTTGCACATACTTGGATTCAGTCCATGTTCTAACAAGCATGAGTTTGCTGATTGAAGAAAAGAAAACTTCTGGTATTTCCTGCACCTTTTGAAAATGCACCATGTCCAAAAAAACCAGACAAAAAACCAAACCTTCAGCAATTGGAACCTGGTTATTAGAATAATCCAGGGTGCATTTAATACTCATATTTCTACCTAAACTAGAAGAAGAATATAATCCACCCTTTATAAATTGTTGCATGTTCTGTTAGGCAGCTTAATAGTTCTGGTGCTGACAAGTCAATCAAATGAAAATCCTTTAGCTTTAGCTTTTTAATTATTACTTTTTTTAAAATTTATGTTCACTGAAATGAAATTGAAAGGAACTGCACAAGCTATATGCCCTTGAGACACAGAAAGGTTCTTGTGAAGAGGTAATATCTTTGGAATAGTGTATTGACTGTTAGCAATTCTGGGCTATGCTGAAACAATTCACCACTCTATTCAGAAAGAAGATTAAAACCTCCCATGTGTTGTAGAGCTGACCAGTGACATGCCCTCCTACAGGGAAGATGCATGTGTAGGAGACAGTAGGACTCTTCTGTCAGTCACAGCAGATGGGAGCAGTGAAGTGCTTTTAAGAGATGTGAAAAGATGGACTGAAAGACTGCCATGGTAAAATATTCCTGCTTGTCATCAAGGGCAAAAGGATTTATTGGTAAGGTTTTCTAATCACTGCAGCAGGTTTAACAATCCCAAATGCATAGCTATAAGTAGCAGCAATAAAGAAGAACTTGGTTGTCTGTCTTCTGAGGTAACTGTGTTGATCTGTAATTGCAGAGTACTGAAGGGGTCTGTCTCATTCAATATTAGCATATTAACTATAGACACTATGGGCCTCTGCCTAGTGAAACCACCTCCTCATGCCAAACTTCAAACCTGCATGTTGCTTTTGTCTGCTCACAGCCATCCAATGGTTACAACCAACAAGCACTGTCAGCATTGTGCAAAGTATTGAATATTGATTGTGGCTCCATAGACTAAGTCAACTGATCATGGTCAGTTTCTGAGAAGTGCTGCCCAGCTCTCCCAAGACCCCAGCACCACAGTGAATTTTTGTTATGCAATAAGACTCAACAGACCTCCTTTACTGACTTTTTTTCCCATTCCACCCATCAGAATGGAAATAGTCAAACTCAGCAGTTTCAAGATCTGAATAAAATTTTCACACAAAATTTTAATCTTTAGCTGCAAGCCAGAATTGGACACTACTTTGTTCAATTTAAAATGGTTTTGATATCCACAGTTATAATTTCTGCAACACCGAAGCTAAAGGAAAAAGATCTTTTCTGACTGCAAACTCCTCAACATACTTGGTGAAACTCTGTGCAGTGAATTTACACTTGCTGAAAATGGGCTTATTTACATTTTGTCCTTGAAACTTAAAACCGACTCATGGATCACATTTCCTCTGAATTTAACGGCAAAAATTGAAAACCAGGTACTTACAAATACTTTCCTGCCCTGCTCTGCCTTGTCCCCCTGTGCCCTTATTCAGCCAAATAATAAGGATTGAGATATATATATATTAATTTCAGTCAACAATGGTTCTTTTTACCTGATTTTGCTTATATATTGGCTTACAAGAAAACCTTAATTTCAGTATTACTTTGAAGTTATTACATAATCTCTTTCTTTCTCATCAAGTCTATAAAGTATGGAGTATTCTGCCTCTGTGCCTTTAGATAAAATACTATCTTGTAATGAAAGCTCTTGTCTAAATTGATGATGGAGGCTAGAAATATGATATTCTAGCCAACTTTTTACTAATAGTCTTCATTCCTCTCTTATTCTCAGCAGTAGCTCTGCCATTCATGGTCTCCTTAACATCTGATGCCAATTTCATTAGAAAGGAATCCAATTGCAATGTACAAAATTCAGTTCCAAAGTTTAGTGCTCAGAACTGTTCAAATGTGACCACTATTTCTTGTGCATGTTATCAAACTTCAAATAAAAAATTTGAATCTGAAAAATAGCCTTGGGTTTGCAAAAGGGAAGGTATGAAGGCAAGTAGCTCTTTCATCAGCAGGGGGAGTTATAATTTGTCAGTTCCTGCTGATTTTCCTTTTTTACCCACATATGAAAATTCTAATTTTGAGGTGCAACAGAATTTTCTGTTAGACCACAACAGAAAAGATTAAAATACACAATTTTTATTTTATGTAAGAGGACTAGCAATACTCTTACTGTAGGCATCTCCAAAGGTATATGTGGACCATAGTAATTGATGTCCTTGAAAATAATTGTCCTCTCTTTTCAGACTTTTATTTTTTTTTTTAAGAGAAAATGTACACAGGTGAGCAGATAAAATATAGCATACTGTTCAAATGTCAAAAGGTTACAAAGAAATTCCAAGGTTTAGAGATATGTTGTGGGAACTGGAGTAAGAAAGATGAAAAAAAGGGCAAAACAAGAGCAGAGAAGTGATACCAAAATAAGATTAGGAGAATAAAAGAGCAAACACAAGTCTTGAATGGAAAGATGAACAGATGAACAGATTAAAATATTTAGTTGCCTTGCTGCTATGACAGCAACATTATTTCACAATGACTAGATAACACAGATTAGAGTTGCAGGATGACTAGTAAGAAATATGTTCCAAGAGTCCTAAGGATAATGTTCATGATGTGCACTTGGAATTTAAATGCTGAGCTTCAAAGTGCCTTCTGGGATTTTAGAGGTCTGATCCAGAGGCCTGTTGCAGTTCTCCAACTGATGTCCACTAAGTAAAAATCAAAACAGAAACTGTAAACCTTTCATATCCAGCAAAGAAAAGATAGGACATGCTAATTACAATAAATTCCACTTCATATGGAGTGTTTTTACACCTGAAAAACATGTGGAATGCTTTGCCACATTTTTCTTGTGGTTACTTTTGCATTACTGTATGTTTCTAACACTAAATTTCTATTAAGTGGACATAAAACGTTCTCTCAGATATTATCTAAATTTTCCTTTTCATAAAGAGAAGATAGAATGTAGACATGTTTGTAGTTTCAGAAGAACAACTTATTCTAAAGAGTTTTGAAGAATCTTGTGCTGTCTTGAATATGTGGTTGCTAGTTAAATACCCTGGAATAAAAACTCTTGACCATGGTCTCATTCCCTTCTCCTTCCCTTCCTTTCTCTTTTCTCCTTTCTCCTTTCTTTCTCCTTTCTTTCTCCTTTCTTCTTTCTCCTTTCTTCTTTCTTCTTTCTCCTTTCTCCTTTCTCCCCTCCCCCCTCCCCTCCTGTCCCCTCCCCTCCCCTTTAGAAATCTGTTTATAAATTACATGAAGATTTTTTGCTTTACAATACAGAAATATCTGAATTTGTAAAGACCTCTAAATGATGAAAAATCTATATGTAAATACATATTGAAAAATTAACAGAAATCTTTCATGCAAAGCTGATTGACTTTTCTTTAATACAGTTTTAGCTCTGATACAGTGTAACAGACAAAACAAATGTATTTATTTGTTTATAAGAGCTGACTAGATTTATTCTGAACATTCTAGTAGGAAAGCAAACTAGATTTACATTTAGAACAGCAATTATTTATGTTTGCACAAATAAGTTATTTAGTACCACATCTCAAAATAGAAAACATAAGAAACTGTTTCTGAAGTCTTGAGCACATTTAGGTTTCAATTTTATAATCATTAGTGTGGTACATACTTTATTACTTCTGGCCGATGATATATTTTTATTTGGAAATGGGTATAAAACATGGAAAGAATAAAAATCATGAAAACCTAGATATAGGTAAATTGCTAATCGTTTAAGATGAGAAAGAATATACATATAAATTTCCTGAGACTCAAGTCTACTTTTTAAAAATGGGAAGTTTATGGGAATAAGGCTATTAAATGTAAAATTAATGGAAATCCTGGAAAACCTGGAAAAATGCAGAGAATTTAAGTTGGGTATTATGGATCACCTTGATTCTGACTTTCATGTGTTTTACATTTGGGAGATGCCCTGTTTTGTGGTGAAATTTTCTTGTTTTTGAATATGTTTTGTGGTGAAATTTTCTTGTTTTTAAAGCACCTGTAATGCTTTTGCTTTACCCATTCTACATTAGTGAGTTTCTATGATGCACCTTTAATTACTCACCTGTGGTTTTGACCTTTTTGGCTTTTTCAATAATGAAACAAATTTGCTCTTTGCATTTTGGCCTTGGTTTGTGGTTGTTCTGGCCACCTGCCCCTATGACTCATGAAATCCCCAAAATTAAAGAAGAAAAACCCCAAACCCAGCCCAGACCACAGTCTATTTACTTTATTGCAACAACAGAAAAGAGGAAGGGAATTCTTTGCTAAATAAAACAAGTCACCTGTCAGCATTTGCAAGACAATGACTGTAACTCTGAGTCTCTCTGTAAAAGCCTTCCTGACAGTAACCTTTACCAGAAAGTTCAGATAAGAGTGAATATAAATTATTAAGCACATACCATGCCTGAGCCAGAATTTAGGATACTTCATAGAAATTTCTCTTTTTCTTTACTCACTTCATCTTAAGACTGAAGCATTTTGAGCAGGATGATTTTTCTGTACAGTCTCTAACACAGCAGGGGCTTTTTCTGTGATTGTTATTGTGATAGTTACGAATCAGTACCAGTAATCTTGACTAATATTTGCCTTGCTTAGGATTAGGTATGGTATAAATGGCATTTCATGGTCTGTTTTCAGAGTCTGATTTTCTATTTTTCATTCTCTATCTTCTAATCTACTTGAATTTCCCTTATTTAGATTGTTCTTTTATAATTCCTAATTTCCAGAACAGTGACAAGAAAAGGAGTGGAAAAAAGAAGTCATGCTGGAATTTATTTTAAAGGCATAGAGCAAAATGTCTTTTGCAAGTCTTTACAAGTTATGCCTACAGTGCAAATATTGAGTAAAAAATGTATGACAAGAAATGTCTGATTACCACAGATCAAAACCAGATATACAGCTGATAAACAACAGAGAGCACATTTTAATAGTGAGAGTTTTCCGATTTTGTACACTCTCATTAGATTTTGCATAAACCAAAAAAGAAGCTATTTTGTGTTTAAGTATTTTTCAGCTGAGCAAACTTAGTGAAGGTTCATGATTCTCTGAACTTTTACATGTGGGTTTTGTTTTTTGGTTGAGATTGATTTTTTTATTATTATTATTATTTGTAGGAGATGACTATTACAAAGTAAAATAGGGGCATTGTCAATTGATGACACAGAAGCAAGCTTCTTTGCATCTTACTCATTCTCATGAAAAAAAGCAAACTCAGCAAACTAGAGTGATCATGTCCTAGAGTGCCTAATAATTAAAACAATGCAATTACTGTTTAAAAGCTGATTGTGGCAATTGCATATCATTTCCAATGCAGATCATCCCATCAACCATAAACTTTAATATGGAGGTAAGCGAAGAAGAAACTCATTTAGAGTAGGTACTTGCTCTGTATGTCCTATGAGCACAATCAATTTCCAGTGTCCTCAGGTCCTACAGATAACATCTGTTTTTGCAATTCAGTTGATAATTCATTAGTAAAACTTCTTCTGATGAGAACTCATGGACTCCCACTAGTCTTTTTATTCCTTTGGGCTCTAGACTCCATCTGATCTACCTTATCTGATCTTGAGATATGTTGAGATGTCCTCAGTTTTCCCTTCCCTCCTGGTAACTTTCTGCATAAAAATTCACTTTAGCAAGAAATCCCTCTCAACAGACACCTGTCAAAACACAGAAGACATTTTTGCTTTACGGGAGATGCATTTCTTTCTATGTATATCCAGTCTAGATAAAACATGAAGTTACATTAGTGTTGGTATAACAATTATGTTTAACATTTCTCTAAGCAAGGACATTAGTAGGGAGTCACAGTGTGGTCATCTAGTATAATAAATGATAATTTATTTAGTAAATCACAGAATTACAGAATAGATTATTTAGGAGTACACCTTTATGGATTATGCAGAGAGGATCTTGTTTAAATCACCAAGAAATCAAGAGACCATTCTGGATTATCTAATTTATTCCTTGAGAAGGTTTGTTTTGTTTTTTTTTTTTTTAATGTTCTTTCAAAAAGAAAACTAATATTTTTCATTTATCAGAAGAAAGCAGTGTGATTTTGTGTATTTTGAAAACAGAGTTAACATCTGTTTATTTTGAAAGAGAATCAAGAAGATAATAGGAAGAGTTAACATCTTGTCCCTTTTTTGGCTTTGACAAATGATGTATTTTAGTAAACTTAAGCCAAAGCCCCCACATTTTTATTCCTTCCTTTCTAAATTCCAAAAGACTAAGAGTAATGCTTACAATTTTACCTTCTAAAACACACTGCTCAAAAAATTATTTCTTATTAGTTCCCTTAATGGCCACTTTCCCCCCCAAAATCTCTTTAGTTAGGTGTGGAAGCCCATGAGCAGAAACCAGAAGTTTTACATGTCCATGCATGGTCAAGATTGCAGAAACATGAGCAGACTAGAGGCATTGTCAAATAAGTCATAAAAAACTTCAGAGACAGACAGTCTTTTATTACCATCCTCACTACTCTGTTGAGTAGGAAGCAGTGTTTAGTAAACATCTCTTTTCTGAGCGAGATGGAAATGTATAATATTTTCTGTGCCAGCACTAATTAGCTGGAAATGTAATAAGTATTCTCACAAGTCTACATGAATACACATTTTTTACATGAACTACAGGAATACATTAGTTCCAACTCTTTAAAAATATTGAGAAGGTTTCTGAGTTGCTGGTATAAATAATCAACATTTTAATAGTGAGAATTATTGAAGAAAGTAGTACTGAATACTGGTGGTTTTGGATGAACTGGACAATTGTCTATCTTTTAATTTGATTTTGGAGACCATGAAAGGACTTAATTTAGCATTTAGTCAGTAACTGTAGGCAGCAGTAACAATAATTTGTGCCTTTCCAATGTGGTGTTATGGATAATGATTATTACCCAAGTATTCTAGATGAAATAAACCCTCTTAGGGCAGCTTCCCACCATCTGGGCAGGAGCTTTTCATAACTTGAATGACTGGTTGCCTTTTCCTTTGTAAAAATAGTTGTAATCTTAACCACAAAGATGTAACCAAATCTTAACCACTCAAATCTAAATTTGTAAAACTTTGAAGTATGGACCCGCACTCAGCAATCCATAATCTGTTTTCTTGGTCACTTTTATTCTCTTTCTTTTATGACAACTTAATATTGAAGTTAAAGGGGTGTATTCAGTGTCCCATTCTGATGAAAAGCTAAAAAGCACAGAAAAAACCCACAACAGTTCACTGTCCATCCATTTCTTTAAAATCACTTTATAATAAACACATTAAATCATTACTATTTAAAATATGTAATGGGAACAAGGTTGATTTTTCCAGAAAAAATCATAAACATATGCCTCTGCAAGAAAAACTGGATATGCATCTAATATATTCTCCTAAACTGAATATTTCATGGTGGGAACTACCATTTTTGATGGTGTGTCTTCATGTATCTGAAGATTATCATTTGGGAGATCAGACATGATAAACAGCAACAGGACATGAGACAACCATTTCTAACACTCAGGGCAAAAGAGAGAATATATTTAAGTTACTACAATTTGAATTTCACCAGAATTTTCTACTTGTTACAGATTCACTTCATTCTGTATTATTTTTTAAGAATTTCCTCATACCTAATAAAAACCAAAAAAAATGGAGCCACTGTCATCCACCAGTATGAGGGCAAACTGGCAAGATCCCGTCAGCCATCCCATAGACCAGCAAGGCATCGAGGCCACGCAGATGTTGGGCACCTGTCAGTTACCCAGTTCCTTCAAAATTCTTGCTGCTGGAAACTTTCTTTCCACTAAAACAGTTTTGCCCCATGAGCACGTTTTTTGTAAAGTATTTGATGGGTATAGAAGTTGTTACCTGAAACAGCCTCTCATTGAGACTGTGAGACTAACTTCTCCCCAAAAGTCACATCTGATAAAATGTGTCTGTTCAAAATGTCAGTGAAATTCCTTTCAGCCCTTCCCAGCAACTAGATACACTGGTAAACAAAAGAAGTATTAGAAAAACTTGGTTAATTTTGATTGTTCAAACGATAGTTCTTGAGAAAACCCAGAGAAAAAAAATGTATAAGAACTTGTTCCTATAGAAAAGAGGATGGGAGAGAGGCATGATATAAATAGTAATCTGGGGGGAAATCCTCTTTTGGTGGAAAAGTAGTTCCTATGGTGATGCATGAGAGAAAATTAAGAGGGCTGTGAAAGTGTTGATTCCTAAAAACTAATATTGCTGGGATAAATCCCAGGCCAACTACAAGAGAAAATGAAGTAGCAAACCAGGAGAGAGTTGGACTTGACAGGTCCCTTTCTGTGCTGTTTTTTCAGTGTCTTTGACTGAAAACTGAATTCAGGAATGGCTAAAATATGCCGAATAGACTACATGTTATTTGATAGCCATGGTGGAAATTATCCACGATGAGAAAAATTTGTTGAAATTAAGTCACTAAAAGAAACCCGAAAGGCAGGTATCTGATGCAAGGAGCTTCTTGAGGAACATCACTTGGTTCAAAGAGTACCAACTCTTCTGATTTTCTGCTTCTTCCACCATTTAAAACACTGGGATTTTTTGTTGTTTCTGGAGCATTCTTTATTTAATTGTAAATACATAGCCCTGTCACCTACTAAATACTAATAGTGTTTCAGATGACCATTATTTCCCCTTTGATTTTAATCACTTAACAAAGTTATTTGAGCCTAGGTTTCTTCTGTCAAGACAGTTTACACTTTTGTGTGCTGGATGAAAATAGAATGAAAAATATGTTGCTTTCATATTTTATACTGCAAAAACTGGGTTAGGCACTCACTTATTGTCAATGTCTAAAATAAAACAATTTTATGGAGCTTTTTTCTGATTCAAATGATAGACTCGTGAACAACTCAAGTTGGTAATGAGTAAGATAAATTGCCATCAAGATAGAGATCTCTTCATTTTGCTGACTACATAAATGGAATTGTTCCCTTGATTGTTTTTCCACTGAAAACAAGAATGTTTGTTCATTATACATCTATTATCAGGAGAAAATTTCTCCAGCAAAAATTTCTTGTGTTTTACTTGTTTTCCTGTGTTTGTGAGAAGAAAACATAATTTCTCTTCTATTTTGTTTGCCAAATGTGTCGGGGCAGGCATTTAGATAAACTCATATATCAAGAAAATGGCTGTATTCAAGCTTTGCCAAGTTTGAATATGATATTTTTAAAGATGATTTGGACAGTACTATGGTCAACTTACAGTAGAATTTTTGAAACTCAAATTGCTGCAATGTGAAAAAAGCAGAACCTGAGGGAGCTCAAAGTTTTGCTAGTAGCAGAAGTTGGACCAGTGATCATCTGCTTTTTTCTACAATTGTCTTTCAAGCTCTAAGTTGATGGCCTGACATCAGGCAGTAAAACAGAAAGAGACAGAGCTGAAGGAAAGAGAAGGAAGGAGATTCACAGAATTGTCAAACTGGCTATATCACAAAGATGGTGGTTGAGTTTGTGCTTACAGCTGAAGTTATCAAAGGTAACCTAGAAAGGAAAAAAAAAATCCAAGACTTTTATGAGAGATCAATAGAAACACTGTAAAAAGGGTGGGGATCAGCTGGAGGAGAAACTGATGGATCCCTGGGAGCTAGAGGAAGCCAGTGTAAAATGAAATTGCAGAAGACAAAAGATGACAAGACTAAAGAAAACACTTGGTTGAAACCCAAAACCAAGAGATTGAGGACGATGTGATGGTTCCAATATGTGGTTGCAAAGAGTGCAAAGGACAGAATCTAGATTGAATAGAAAGCAAAATACAACCTTAGACATGGTTAAACATATCATTATCTAAATCTAAGCTGATTTTTGAGCTTGATCTTTTAATCAGTGAATAGAAAAAACCACCTGCAGAAGACATCTTGATTTCTTTGTCTTATAAAGGGATTTTAAGATTGAATCCTATTACCATTGATCATACAGATGACCAGTTGAGGCTTGGATAATTGTCAGCTATGTCTATGATTTGTAATATCAAGGAAAAACTCAAATGGAAGGTGCTCCAGACAAGTGAGAATGATTTATTTATCGTGTTCTCAGAAAAAGACCCCAAGCCAACATGGTCCAGAAGCTGGAGTCACAAACAGAATGAGCTCTCTTTAGAAAGTGTATTCTGTAAAAGAATTGGTTTCTTTTCTGGACCTGGAGGGCAGATTTATACCCAAAATGTGCTACTGTGAGAGTGAATAACAGCTGGGTCTCACTTAAAGAAACAATTCCTATCTGGCAAAGCTCAGCTTCCTGCAGAATGCTGAAAAAAGATTGTTGCAGTGTTTACACTCTCACTGGAAAAAAAAAATTGTTGTGTCACTCTTGCAATATTCTTCCACAGAACTGCAAGTTTAGGCTGGTACAAATATTCTAAAGGGAGAATAGTTTTATCTGTCACTAGATGAGTGCTAAAAAATACAGAGAAGAGGAGGAGGTGAGAACATGTGAGGGAAACAACAGGGAGACATCAAAGTCAGTGGAGAAGGAGGGGCAGGAGGTACCCTAGGAACCAGAGCCGACATTCCTCTGCAGGCTGTGGTGAGACCGTGGTAAGGCAGCTGTGCCCCTGCAGCCCATGGGTTCCACGGGAGATGCAGAGATCCACCCACAGCCTATGGGGGAGGTGCCCATGCTGGAGTGAATGGATGCCTGGAGGAGGCTGTGATCCACTGGGAAACCCATGGAGAAAGGGTTTTCCTCTGGAAGAGCCTTGCTTCCAGGCTGGAGTAGCCTGTCCTTGGAGGACTGCACCCCGTGGAATGATCCACATTGCAGTGGTTTTGGAGGGCCTGCCTGCCCATGGGAGGGAATCCCGTTTGCAGCAGGTGCAGTGTGGCTGCTTCTCATGAGTGGACCCACGCTGGAGAAGTTCACACAGAACTGTCTCCTGTGGAAGAAACCCCATGGCCTCACAGGGGAAGGACTCCTCTCCCTGAGCAGTGGAAAAACCTCGGGTGGCAAAGAGACCAAAACCCCCACACCCTGTCTCCCTGCACTGTCATTGGGAAGGAGGGAGGGGCTGGGGGCAAAAAGGTGTATTAAGGGCTTATTTTACTTCTCATTACCTTCCTCTGAGTCTGTTAGTAATAAAGTCGCTTTGCAACCTTTAAGCTGAGCCTGTTTTGCCCTTGAAGTGTTTTCTCCTGACCCTTATCTCAACTCATGAATCCTTTAATTTTTTTTCCTCTCCTCTGCCCAACTGTATCAGGGGAGAGTGAGCAAGCAACTCTTCTGGGTGCCTGGTGTGGGACCAGTGTCAAACCATGACACTGAAATATATATATATATACATGAAATATATTCTTTGTTTCCAGCACCTTTTGTGTGCTTTGGTTTGTCTGTTTGTATGCCAGTCTTGCATGAACCAATATATTCATGCAATTGATAAATCAATCCCTCTAGACATTGGAATTCTTTAGGCACACTTTCATATATAGCTTGTGTTCAATTTATAGCAACCTGCCACTCTAGAAACAGTGCAATCAGTATCCTATTTAATAGACTCATTTAACTAGGATTCTCTCTCTTTCTGCTTGTTTTCTTTTTACAGAGAGGAAGTCATCCTTGACAAAAATAAAAAGGAATGGACAGTCTGCATTTACAAAGTTTGAATAGCACTTTTTCAATGATTAGTTTGATCTCTCACTTAATAAAAACAATATGGTTAGTTGTGTCCTAAGTCTGAAGGTGACCTTTCCAACATTTTAAATAAGAGAGAGATGATTTATGGTGATGCATCCCATCCTATTACACTTTGACACATATAAATGATGTGCTGAAATTCTATAATGCATTAATTTGCTCATGTTATCCATAGATATTACACTATTATACTTGCACTTCTATACTACCTTAATATAAAAATTATTTAGAAACCAGCTTATTTAATAGTAAAACAAACAATGATTACTTAAATTAATTATTTAATAAAATAAATAGATGAAAAATAACATGAACAAATATAAATATAATATTTAAATATAAATAAAATATTTAACATTTGACTGGAAACTTTTATTTCTGTTAAATATTTCATTGTGACAAAATTTTAATAATTTCATTAATATGTTGGACCTCAAATTCCTCACAGGTATTTACAAACATCAGAAAAAAAAGAAGCTTATTTTACTTCTTATGCTACTTATGAAGTAGCACTCTATTTCTTCTTTCCTTTCTTCCTTTCTTCCTCCATTTTCTGAACTATGAAATAAATACATCTGCTGCAGAGCTACAGGAGCACAGCATGGGTGAGGTTGGAAGGCATCTCTGAAGGTCATCTTTTCAACCCCTTGCTCAAGCATGGCAACCTAGAGCTGGCTATCCAGGACTCTAGTTAGATAAGTTCTTAATATCCCCAAGGATGAAGACTCCACAACCTTCACGGCTAATCTGTGCTAGAGCTCAGTCACCCTCACAGTAAAATCTGGGGTTTATAAATGTATAGATATTGTATATATTGTCAGGAGAAATTTACATGGACCAATAAAGTTAGGTTTCATTGCTGGATTTTTAAAAAATTTGCTTTCATCTGTCCCTTAGCAGAAAGAGTATCCCTGTTGGTTTTTTTTTTTTTTTTTCCTTAGTCTGGGCATTTTCTGTGACTCACAAAATTTAGCTGCAATTTTGCTGTGAGAAAAACACTGAACATGACCACCTTCCTCTTGGTCCCTAAAGTGTCCCTATATATTTTTTAGCTGAATAGCCCCAGTGTTACCTTATGGTGTTGGAATTTATGAATGCATAAGATGTCTGCCTGTCTGCTTTTTTAGTGAGTAGAGAGGGTGACAAGATTGCCTGGGATGCTTTCTGTAGGCTCGGAACTGTTGCAGCTGTAGGGAGACAGTGCTTAAAATTACAAATGTCTTCAGTCACTTGGTTCAGAGGACAAGGTAAGACTTTTTCTGTGACGGAACACTGACCTGTTTTTCTGTTATTTTCTCTTTGCTGTTGCAGTTATTGCTGTATGGTTGCATATGGGTTCTGGAAAATGTTTCCTCCCCCTTTAGCATGGCAGAGACCTGCAGACATCTTTCCCTCTTTGCCACATGGGGTATGGGTTGCCTGCTAGGATCATCTAGGCATAACTCAATTCATTAGTCCCCTGCTAATGTAGCTAATGTTGTATTTCAAGTGGCAGCCTGTGCTGAAAAACTTTACATAACACTGTTTGAAGGATTCTTTTCTACCTTAACAATGAACATATGTACAACATAACTTCTCAATTTTAATACACACCCAACCTCTGTAGTTTTTATCATATGTAGTAATATGAGATATTACTGTTCACAAAATCCCCAAAGTTTCAGTATCTTGAAGAAAGAGTTGTATGTTATAGTGATGTATTTTTAAAAGCTGATTTACAGATATGATGGGGTGCTTTTTCCCATCAGAGATGCTGTTTTCTCTCTGAAATACTGAATTAGTTGCATTATTCTGTCCTTGCTCTCCCTGATTTTGATTTCTGTTACTCAGAAGAAGGGAGTTTGGTTTTTTTTAGAGATTTTTTTTTTAAAGAGATATTTCAATCTGTTTAACAATTGCACAGGAGTCTGTATATATTGTTCTTCCACTTATTTGTTGTAAATATATAAGAAAGCTGTTCATACAAATATTCCAGTATACATGATCAAATAACTGTAGTCTTAATTTGAAATGGAGATGCTACAGATTGAATATGGATTCCTAAAGTGTTTTCTGCCTTATAAAGACAAGCCTCTCCCCACAACAACAACAAAAAGTAATTAACATTTAGTAACCTTGTGAATCTGTTCTGTTTCATCTGTAAAAGAAGAATGAATTTTAGATAAAATCCCTTTCTGATAATATCCTAGAAACCAGTTTACTGGCATTGTGAGAAACAAAATATGTTGTAGCTTTCTCTTCAAAATTGTTATACATACATTCCTGATCTTCAATGCTTTCTTTTTTTATGTGAAAGTCTTTTACAGACTGAGACACTCTAAGCGTCCAATGTGACTTAAAAAGGGACTAAGGGAAATTTCATTCCAGTTTTATCATTAGCCTAATAAGCAACCTTAAATATCTTCCTTTCTCTGCACTTCAGTTTATATCTCTATCTGATTAAAACCATAAGAGTTCTTTTGTTTATAGTGTTGAGATCTCTGAAAAAAAAAAAAAAACCCAAACAAACTTGATCAGAGAATAAATACTATTTTGACATTTATTATGTTCTAGGTTGTGCCCCTCCATCAAAGATTGGTTGAATCCCTTCATGTAGCAGGCAATGCATGTTGAATATTGAGTTCCATTCTTTTGCTTGTCTGTTGAAGTATATTCATCACTTTTCATGTTTCCTTTGAATTAAAAGAATTAAAAAAACCCCACTGCTATTGTATACAATATTGTCACTGTGGTGTCTTTTGTGGTATCCTTCAAGGTATACACTTATTAAGACAATTTTATTTCAGACCTGGCTGTGAAGGTTAATTCATTTTACTGAAATCCAGGTGTATACAACAAAGATATCTACATTGAGTTATTTTCTAAACAGCTGCTTTTTTTTTTTTTTTTGCTTTTTTTTTTCTTTTTTTTTTTTTTTTTTTTTGGTTTTTTTTTTGGTTTTTTTTTTTTTTTTTTTGTTCTTGTTTTTTTGGGTTTTTTTGCCACTCTTTTTACTGGTGGAAACATGGGTGCCTGAGGAACTTCTATTCTATTCATCCTAGGCTGCTGCATTTTAGATCTGAAGAGCATGTAGTTATCTTAATTTAGACTTAGGAAGTTATGGATCTGTGTTTCTTTGTGATTGTGACCAATGTTAGTGACCAATATTGTTGCCTAGATTAAGCATAATAAAAAAATAAACCTAAAAAGCCAGCCTTTTGTAAAATTGCTCTCGGTATTGCTTGTCTTGTAATGCCATTAACAATCCTTTAATTTCAGAGAAAATTATTATATTTATTGCTTTGAAGTATGTGAATTCTTTGCATGTTTTTGGAATATACCTGCAGAAAAGAAGAAAATGTTAGATGTTTCTTTTTACTGCTCTAGTCCCAATTTATAATGCTTAAGTATGTCTATATTTCAAACTAGATTCTTATCCACTTTATAGACTTTCAAATGAATTACACTTCAAATAAAAGTGAAGAATGAGCATAGGTGGTTATAAATGAGAAATCAAAATATGCAAATAATGTTTGGTACGAAATAACGGATTATACTGACAAACTGTATTTAACAGTCCTATAATTTATAATCATGGTATAGATTAATGAAAAGTAGTAATGGTTGGATTTATTTTTCTTCCTTTGGAATGGAACTGCTTTTCTAATCTCTCTTGCTCCTGTTAGATACTGGAAGGTAGGATAGTCTGTATGAATCCTGAAGTAATAAAATGAACAGTATTCTACAAAAACATTATTTTAAACTCAAGTGAGGGGTGTCCATGAGACATTGTGGAGGGTGAGGACAGGGTCAGCAGTAACTCCTGGAAGTGCCAGAGTGTGCAGCCTCCAAAATGTTTCTCAGGAAAGTGGAATTGCTTTCTGTGTTCACATCTAGACAGTGCCACCCCCTCATGTTTAGGTGAACATGGCAGGGTTTAGTGGCATAGCTTTGTGGAACTCCAGCACCCATTCGGACACAGGTTTGCCATGTTGCTCCTCTCTTGCCTGGTAACGACAGGAAGTGTCTTGTCTTCTCCTGACATGACACTAATGAACAGAAAAGTCCACTCTGCGTGCAGAATAATAAAGACTTGTGCCATGACCTATAAGGCTGTGAGTGGTTGTGTCTGCTTATTATAGCAGGTAGTAGTTACTGAGGAACAAAGGAATCAGGGAGTTTCAGGATCAGTAAATTCTCCTCTTCCAGGTAGACTGAGACAACAGCTCCACTTCCAAATTGGCATTGGAAGGTGGGACAATTGAAGCAGTTTCACTGCCAGCTCTGCACCTCAGTTCCTGTTACAACACTTCAGTGAAATGTATCTCTTTGGAGGGAGGAAGGACCTTTTATTGTTTTTAGTTATATTTCTTCTACCCCTTTTGTTTTTGTTTGAAACAATCCACAGGCACAGACACAAAGGCACTCTAAATAGAAATACATGTCATGACATTCAACTGGGTTAATTATTATAGATGCTAGATTCTATTATATTCCTCTTCATTTTGTACTTTTATTTTAAAACTTCAGAATAAATAGCTGCAGAAATTATACCTTTCTCATTGTATTAGTACAACAACACAAAGATAATTTTTCATGAGCCTGAATATCAAACCTGAATTTTCTTTTCATGTTGGCAGAAGAACATTCTGTGGTGTAAAGTTAATAATTAAAATAACATGTCTTTTTTCTTAATGGAATGGGAAAAATGATGGTACTACTTCTGATTGTGAGAGGGATGTAGTGAAAGGTTTTCCTCAGAAAATCCTTTGTTCCAATTATTTTAAAATTATTTTTATTAATGAATGTGGGCTGGAATTTCCATAGAAATCTCCAAAACTAAACAAATACAAAAAAAAAAAAAAGTGTTTTGACACTATTTAAATTTTTTTAAAATATTTTTAAATGCTTTACTGCAACCCACTCAAAATAACATAAGATTCATTGAATCAAACCACTGGTTTGAATTTGAAGACATTGTTTTGAAAAGCTGAAATGTTATTTTTCATCTGACTTGTAGAAAAATGTTCTCCAAACAGACATTATTTCCAAAATATCTATTTTGATGAAACACTATCTTTGTCACAGGACAATACTCCACTTTGAATACTTGTGTCTAACTGTAGCATCAGCAGAAATGTAGTGGAGTCAGACGACCATTCTCATGCTGTTTGGAAAAAAAGAGTGATCGAGACAGAAATGGAATTTGAATGTGAGAAAAGTGTAGAGATACATTTGGGATTCTTAGTCTTTCTTGTTCTGAATAAGTTAATACCCCTTATCCCATTTTAAAACACAGAAAATAAAGAAGTTTTCATCATTAATCTGGACAAACCTTTATGTTTTAGGCAACATTCTAAGATATGAACAAAAGCTAAACGTATACAATGCTGTAAGGTTGTATTTACCTTTACACATATGAGAAATTTTTATAAGAGACAGCCCATTTATAACCATTAAATTCTTCATCTAGACTGCTGACACAACAGGGACAATGTGGTTTTTACATACTTTTACTTCCTCCAGTTTAATGAAGAGGAATTACAATATGGCTGCATCCCTGAAGTAATTCTTCAGCAGGGGTAAGGCTGAAATAGCCAGCAACCCTAATGAGGAAAAATGAAAGGGCATCACCACTTAATTCATCTCATTATTGGCTCTTAAAATGGAGATAAATGAGGCAGAGATAAAAAAAGGAGAGCATGAGACAGACATGTATTTTGTTTCTGAGTGGTTACCGTGTAGAAGCAGAAGCATGTCTAAGCTGGGCTGTGAGTGTGAATTCTGGAGTGCCATTACCAGGTGGTAGAGATGCTGACACAGCCGTTGCACTGACGACAGGTGGGCACTGTCAGGAACGTGATTGTTTTAATTGTACCTTGTCTGATCGTGCTTAACACAATTTCAGATTTCTACCAAGAATTTAAAGTTGAAAGATCCGCTGTGCCAAGCTGCATGCCAGGGGCATCTCAAATAGCAGCAACTGGTGAGCAGGTTTTGTGGGTAACTTTTAAGGCAGAGCTGAAATCTCTGTGCCCAAAATCAGGCCAAACTATTCCTGTCCTACACATATGCACACGTACACATAGGCCTCACAAGCCATGTTTTACTGAAAGAGGTAACGTTCACAGCCTTCTCCAAGTGATAGTGGCAGTTCCCTTTGTGTATTCCTCTAAGTCAGAACAGATTTAGCAACCCATAAATTTTGCACTATAATAGTGCATTGCATTCCTGCAGTATATACCACGGGGTGCTTTTAGGGCAGAGATGCAGAGCCATCGATTCTTGTCCTTGTTGGTCACTTGACCTTCTACTTCCTGAAATTATGTGGAACACACTCTTTCTCCCTCAAATGTTTCTCTACCACCTCACACACAATGTGCTCTCAGCATGTCATAAAAGGCATGAGACATCATTTCTGGCCCAAAGGACGCACATTTGCTTTAAAAGGTTTAGACAACATACTCCAAAGTCTTCTGTGCTAAAAAGAGCAAATAAATGATTTTTTTTTATATACAAAGACTTACACTTGGACCATATACAGGGACAATTTGTAACTTCTATTTTTCAGTTGTTCAAGTTGATTCACTGTAGTCTGGTTTAAGTCTTGTGTTCCTTTTATTCAAATAACACTAACAATATTCTTCGTAAGGCCAGGAGTTTCTCATAACCATCAAGTGCCTTAAACCACTTGAAGAGATAGCCCTTCTTATTTGCATCACTACTGAAGTCAGGGGGAAGCTCATGGTGGTCCAGCATCAGCAATAAAATATTTTTAATAGGAAATACATAAGTAAAAAATGCAATATAAATACAATAATGTAAGTAAGAAGAACCCTTGATCATTTACCACTGTTTCATTTTAATGTCATTTTGCCAAGGAATAATGTAATTACATACAATAGACAGCATTTTTACATGTGTACGTCTAAATTGATTTTAAAAAACCCAAATCAAACTGGAGTTTGTTTTTTTTAATGTAAAGTTCTTTTTCTGAGAAAAGAAGTCACTACCTGAATATCTTCTTGTACCGAAAATAGAAATTCAAATCTCAGAAATCCATCATAAGAACGGTTTAGCACTAAGCATGTCAGTGAAATGAAGCATCTTACTCTCTCAGTGAGCAAACAAAAAATTTTTTGTCCCTTCTTTCCTCTTCAGAGAGAAGTGAACTGTTGCTCTGATCTTTGTCCATTCCACTTGTGAATATAATGTTTCCAGAAGTCTACCCATATGATGCCTAACCTCAAATCTCCTCTTTTCATATTCATCAGTTAGAAGTGCAACTAACTCTGAAGTTAGATCAGCAAAAAATATCCTCTTTACCAAGAATACATCTTCCTTATTCCTTTGCCCATAGTCACTCTTCCTTGGGCTTAGTTTCTTTCTTCTATTTGATCATCCTTCACCAATAAAATTGCTCATTGCGGAGTCGTATTTGCTGGGCACTACAATTAAGCTTTTGGTATTTAAAGACTTGCCTGTGTAAATTTTGGAGTTTTGATTTATGGAATGAATGCTGAATTATGTTTATATCTATACTGCTGTATTTCATTCATTGCAAAATCCCTCACTGATTGGGAATTTTGAAGGATCATTAATTATCCCATTAATTGGAAGAGAATGAAAAACCTCATTCTTCAAGAATAATTGAGTCTCCCTGGAAAAAGATTTGATGTTTTGGTGACTACTCTAAGTTGAAACACAGCAGATGTGAGCAGGAAGAAAATAAAAAAAATTGAATAAATCTAGATTTTTCCCCCTGTCCCTACATTTTTCCTTTTTTTTGTTTGCAATCTCTTTCTCAATGCAAGAGGAGAAACTCTTGCCATTTGGTTAGATTTCTGTTTTATTTCTGCCTCAGTATTATTTACACACTCTCCATTAATTTGTAAATTTATTGAACAAATGGAATGTAAGAATGTCTTTGAAGAGCAGTCTGGATTATGATTTATTTTCTTGCTGGTTCCATCTATGCATCTCATAACTTCGAAGTTATTTGCTCTGCTATGTAGTTTTTCTCCCATGAATTTTATTTCTCTTAGATATTTTATTCTACTGTTCCTGGGTCATCAGCCCTGAAGAAAATTGAGGCCTCCTGCTTCTGAAGTATTTTATTTTTGTATTTTGAAATCAAGAATTTCAGTTACAGAATGCAATTGGGTTATAAGCCACGACAGGTTGCATACTGGGTGTCATTGTGGGAAGGCTCATGAAGCATCAAAACCAGAGACAATATTTCAATGCTCTCTAGAGTTAATAAACATCCAGAATGTTCAGATCCTAGACTGGGTCAAAGTAAACATGTTGAATGTGAAAAGCCATTTCAGTCTCTTGCACTGTCTTAGTTGCTTTTATTACTTTATCAGTGGTGCAACTGAAAATGGAGCCATTGGAAATAATGATTTATGGAGCTATATCTTGTCATTGTGACTTCCAGAAAATCAGTAAATATTCATGACAGGTGAAAAATTAATATGTCATTCCTTAAGGGTATCCTGTGGTGTTATGAAGACATGAGATAAAATTCTGCACTTATAAGAATAAATGTGTTTCCTATAAGCCAATAGAGACATGACCATTTACATCAATACTAATTTTTTTCAGACCACTGTGTATGGTAGCTACCCCATATGATCCTGTAGATTTATGGATTCTGCCACCAGCACTTTTTAAAATTAAAAAAGTGAAGGGACATGAGAGATTCATTTCTTGAATGGCACATTTTTCATACTCTTTCATCAAAAAATATGACAAGTAGCTTATTATCTTTGAGAAGTTGCCATTTAGCAAGAGTACTGTCAGAATTTTATTATTTGGATGCTTTAAGTACTTGACACATTTTTTTTAATAGTGTAATACTATAAAAACTTGCAGATTTCTTAAAGAAAATAATCTTGATAATAATCATCTTTCAAATCTAAACAAAGAGGAACTTTTTAAACGACTATAAAAATCTGAAACAGCTATTTTGAACTTAAAAAATCTCACATTGAATACTGTTGAATGTATCTCTTGTTACTGTGAAGCAACTAAGAGCCATTAGCATTCTCATGATAATCTCATTCAATATTGCAAATATATGAGCTCAAATAATTCAGTTCCATATCTCTTCCTAGTTTTTGAACTGTTTATAAAATCAACCCTCATTAAATCTGATGGTTGCACGAGCATATTTCACAGTTTAATGATTAATTCTGATGATTATTGAAATGTCATTCAAAGAATCAAGCCCCCTCTAAGAAATAATCTGGATATTCAAATGCTTGTTGCTTTAGTATCTCCTTCTATCCAGAAATATACTGGCATATTGCAGTACGTTTATCCCAAGTTATGGCTATCAACCAATCAGCAGTTCAACTTGAACCAAGTTGGGAAAATGACATCAGCGCTTGCAGGCAGCAAAGAATTATTGGACCGTAGGGAGTGACATAGCAGAGAAGGAGGTATGAGAGAAGTTATCAGAGAATGCACTGAAATAGGAATTTTGAAAAGACAGAGGAAAGGAGAAGGAAAAAAAATTAAAATTAGTTGCAGAATTTTCTGAACAGAGAAAGAAAATGTGCTAAAAATTGAAATTCAGTAAAGGAGAAACAGGCAATGTGTGTCAGCTCCAGATTAGTAAACTGACATGTTCATATAAGCATAGAGAAGAAGTATTATTCAACCAAACAAAGCAGATTTGTGTATGGAATTAAATCATGGTATTTCCTTAATATATTTTCACCCAGATTTAAGGCAAAAGTCAAAACAAAGTAACCCTGCGTAGAACAAATTTTTTAAATACATAAATGCTTGGAAACTTTCTGCATTTGCAATGCTATAAATGTGTCTTGGGAACTTTATTTCTGTGCCCTTAATGCCTCATAATAAAGAATAAACTGTATTTCCCAAGGTGCATTGCCCATTTACTATACATTAAATTCTAGGCCAACATACAGTCAGCTGGAAATGGTGATAGCATATCTATCAAACATAACCTTCCTCAAAAAAACTACAATAAAAAAGCAAAATGATAGATATAGTGGCAATTCCTTTCAGTTTGAAATGAAGCTGAAATTTTGCTCCAGGTAAAAGTGACAGGTTTCTTTTCAAAATTTTCCAGTAGAACTTCTTCAGACTCTTAAACTTTTTAACATTTTAAGTAGAAAGGGAGATGATACCTTGGACTAGTCAGAACGCATTTGAGAGCAAAGAAATTTCATGCTTTATGTGAGCTTTGGAAAATTGGCATAGAATGGATACTTGGATTCCTAAAAATCTCATATAAAAATTTAAAAAAATTACTACAGGGTTATCCATTTGAAAGACCTTTATTGGACTGCAAAATTTGAAAAAGTTGCTTTATTTATCTCTTGATCATCAAGGTATTCTCTTCGCAAATCACATTTATATGTAAAGATACATTTATATGTATCTTTAAATAGCATTTAGTAATTCACTGCTACCTTCCCAAACTAACAGATATTTGTCTTCTCAGATCCTAATACTACTGACTATTTATTCCTTCAGGAAGGCCTTGCAACGACACAAATTTCAGAGCACGCTTCTTGCATTTTATTACTCAACCTGCCAGTTAGATGAGAATATAATCTAAACACCATTTATTCCTAGAGGTTACAGACAATCTCAGTCTAAAAATAATGTTTTTAAAGTTATATTTGCCTTCACTTATTCTACCTCTCCAATGTTACAAAATAAAAAAATATCAAAAGAAGTGCCAAACATGTACAGCATGGATTATTTGTAAGTCTTTTTATGGGCAGCAAAGCAACAACAGGAAGATTAAACAGAACTGTGTGAAATACATTTACACACTAAAAATATAATAATATTTTTCAAAAAAGGGCATGTGAAGTGATTGGCAAAGGGCATTCATACTTATTACAGTGATTTTTTTAGGCTCTTTCCTACTGCAGGCTAAGGTGGAATCCTTAAGCAAAACCAGAAAATGAATAGAAAATAGCTGGTCAGTTTGAAGAGATGGATGTATTTCTGCTCTAAAACAACTTTTTCTTACTGAAAGTATTTTTTTATCATAAAATTTGGTTTATTATTGTGTTACTGTTGACAAACTATTTTGCAGGTATTTTTTTCTCAGGTATTTAACTTCCATGTAGCTAATACAAAAAAACCCTGTTTTCACTTCTGTGTGTTTGTTTTTCATAGAACACTCCTTCTTATGTCTAAAATTTTGAATGTAAGGTGTTTAATGTTTCACATCAACAACTATGTATTTCAGCTGTACAGTTGCAGTATTGCAGGACTCACAAATTCCTGGTTTGTTTTTTTTTTTTTTTTTCCAATTTTAATCTATTTATACTGGGATTTCTGTATAGACAGAATCTTTGAAAGTCAAATAATATAATTAAAGCATCTGTGGAGAACTTGATTTGCTTTAAAACCTAAGTTGTGGACTTCTTGTGTTACAGAAACTCCCCAGAGTCAGGTGCACTTACCCCGATGTGGTTCACAACAGAAGTCAGTACTTGAGCACAGGGGTACACAGGCAATGACAACCTCAACATGGGATACCTAGAAGATGATGCAAACAGTGCTGGATGCAAGTGTATAGGAACCTCTGTGAGCCTCATCTACTTTTGTTTCTTCTCCTCTGTGTAGGCATAGTAAAAATATCCCACTATGGAGTGCCTAGTACAGGAATAACTAATAGCCTAATGATAGCATGCACAGTTTGTACATTAAAAAGATGTTTTTGGAATCTCTAACCTGCCCGGCTGTGCAGGAAAGATATAATTCCTTTTCTTTCTCCAAACCATCAAATCAGTGGATTCTCACAGTGCATTTCACTCCTATTGAGTTTCTATACTAGCTACATAATTAAAGAAGTTAAATGGAAATCAAAAGAGAATTTCACGTGCATTCTGTCTACATTAGTAGTATCTAGATACTTAAGGTTTTTGCCTAGAATTAAGAAGAAAAAGGTGCAAGTTCCTGGCCCATGACTGTATTCCTATTAAGAAACTGAATGTGTTGATGACTGTTCTCTGAGGGTAGTTATCACATGTTAGGATTACAACTGGGACTATTCTGACACTGGAAAAAATCTATCTGAAGGCCATCTTTAAAAATGCAAGCATTGACAAATGACTTGCAGTGCTCAGAGAGGTTTTCTGGTACTCATTTAGAGCTATAGATGCAGCCAGTCTGGTTTCTGATTGGGATGCACTTGCCCAATCCAGCCCAAACAGACCTTTCTGGAGCAGTCTGTTGTACAGCTGGAGAGTGTCTTTGACTGGAGTTAAGCAGACAAGAGAAATATTCTGGGAACTGAGATCTTTGTATATTTGGAGTATAGCTGCTAGCAGAAATGGAGACATTTACAAGGCTAAGGAGAACACAGGCTGACATCAGTAATGATGACAGGGGGAGGAATATCCTAAAGATAGGTTGTGATATTCTGGTGGTTTCAAAATGTGCATACTCAAATTAGGAATTTGTATATATTTAATTTGTATATATTTTACTTAGCCATTTCCCGACTTACCCAGTATGAGAGGCTTTTGAGTATCTTCTCCAGTGTTGCTTGAAAAACAGAGAAAGCGGTGGTTCTTCACCAACAAAGATGTAGGAAGCATTGTACTGAGGCAGTGCTTATAAGTTGCAAACTGGCCACCATGGTATAAGTGATGATTCTAGTTATTAAAATACAAAAACAAGTACATCATTATATCTCTAAATGCTGTTTTAATGTATTTTATATAGATTGTTATTAAACAAACTAGACTTCATAAATATTAAACACAGCTCTTATCTAGAAATGTTTTTTGCCAGTTTTAATTTAAAGGGAGAAATTGGGTTCCAGTTGTCCTTTGCTACAGTTTTCCTGCTGGTTCTTTATCTGTTTTTGAATGTCAATGAATAGGAGTTTCACTTATTCATTAATATTCAAGAAGTGAAAATCTACTTGTTATCTCTTTGATTAATCCAGCCTATTGTGCCTTATAGCATCAATCACAAAACATTGCAGTGGGTAATGAATTACTATGTGACTGCAGGAAACCATAAGGGATATTAAACTAAACTTAATCTTTTTAACTAACGACATTCTAAAATGAATGCAGAAAATAGAATTTCTCAATAAATAGCAGAGTGGAAGGTTTTCTTTGGAGTTTCTGACATATATTCTTGAGCATTTTCTCTATTAAAGATGTGTGCACTAAAAAACCACCAATGTATCTTTATTTTTCCTGCAAATTTATTCCAGTCTCTGGTGAAACAATTTTGAAAAAAGCTAGTGTTCAAAAGTTTCTCTCAAAAGCTTTAGAATTTAGTTTTTGACTTCTCATGCATACCGAAAAAAAAAGTATTTCAAGACATCATTTTTAGGATAATAAAAGACTTAATAAATAGTAAGATATGTTCACCTAGGTACATATTGCTATATGAAAACTTCCCCTTGGCAGTGCCTGTAGGGAAGGTTTTCTCTTGCCCTTTGGTATTTCCAGGTGTACAGGAATGAGCTTCCTAAGCCCTGAAAGTTTCAACTCACAAAGGTGACTGGAGGGTCTAAAAGATTTTAATTTTTGGAGACCGTTATATAAATTGTAGGTGCAAAAGTAGACCCAAGAAAATATCTTAAAATGAGTTGTCCTTTCCAGTAAGTGTTTAAACAGATTTGATTTGTGTGGAAAGTCAGGCCCTTTTCTATCCATTCCCTGTTTTATGCTTCCTACTTCCATAAACGCAGAAGCATACATAGTGAAAAATAGAGCATGGAAAATTTGTTCTGTGAACACATCTGCTCTTTTTCAATGCATCTGCTTAAGAGTTTTTCTCTGCACAAAAAAAAAGTGAAACTTTCAGTAAGTGTAGAGTGGTGTAACACAGAAAGAAGTATAGTAGGGTGGTGTGTAATAGCTTTCCATGGTCATACCAGAAGTAAGGTAATTATTAGATTCCCACAGTTCATTTTGGTTTAAAATCTTACTTCTGCCTCAATAAGTATTGAATAATGAGCCCCAAACCCCAAAGTCTAAATCCAATTCTACCATGAGGTTTTAAAAGCTTATTTTCATGTAGGTACAGAGTTTAACAGGAATCCTGTGACTTTTGCTTGAATGAAGGCTACCCTGCTGTGTTTGCTGAAGGAGGATTAGAGAAAAATGGTATTAATAAATTATGAAGCAGTTAAACTGCAGGATAGCAGAACAACAGAGGACAAAATCAGCAAGACAAAACCTATATGTTTTACATCTGTACTGCTCAGAATATGAAATAGATGCACAGTGCCTGGGACACATGCCTATGGAAGTGAACTATGCTGAGTAGCTGTGATCAATGCCAATGCATTCGTTAGCATCTCAGGCAGAAGCAAAAATATGAGTGCTCTTAGCCCTTAATGAATTCAAGTGGCACTAAAAACAGAATTTTTGGAAGGTTTGTCTCATGGGACTGGTGCTAGCATAGGCAAATCTACTGGTATACCCACAGTATCTCTACCCTTTTAAGTTTTTAATTAACAGATGGAAATGGAAGATTAGGCAACACAAAAAGAACATTTCTGAAGTTCAAAGTGTATTTGGATCTGTTTCTGGAAAGGACTGTTTCCAAAACTGTCTTTCAACTTTGGATCTAACTCTTTGTACCCACATCTTAACATGTAACTCCATATATTTGCCAACGAAAAGAGAGAAAATTAAACTATTCTAAATGTTCCACCTAGGCAATAACAGCATATATTTTGTCATAGCATTGAGCAGACAATCAGACACCTATACATGGAAATACAACTGGTATTTTATAATAAACAATTCCGCTAGTCTTTATATGGTATGGATGCATTATGCTACAGCTAGATTTCTGTTTGGTGAAGAGAAGACACTAGTGAGGGATAAAGTGGTATGGGCACATCCTCTACTTTGTTGACTACTTCTCTGATTTTTTCATAAAAGAAGCTAAGATATGATAGCTATGCCAGTTTGCTGGCTTCTACCTGAGAAAATTTAATGGAATAAAGAGATTTTGTGGTGCAAAGCAGAAAAAAAAAGACAGGCTTTACAACACTCATGTTCTTGTGAATACAGATCTGGTTGCCATATTGCCTTTCACTGTGAAAAACATAAGGGCAAACCTGAAAGAGTGATTCAGCCATGCCACTCCTTTCCATCAGGTGAATTACAAAGCTGAGTGCAGTGCATGGAATCACTTTGCATCTGGCAGCCCCACTGCATGTTGCTTTGGAACATGAGTCAATATTTTGTTCCAGAGGGGAACAAAAGCAGACTGCTGGGGATCATTCTTTTAATGTTAGTGGGAGCATTTAGCTGCTACTCAAATTGTAAAATCACTTTTAGTGCAAGTGAACATGTATTCTAAAGTTTCTATGGTGCTATAGGAGAGTTTTTTAAAAATTGAAGTTAAACATCTATATGCAACATTCACTCTCATCATTTAGTGGATTGTTACTTTGCTATGAAAGTGTTTTTTTTTCAAGTAATTCTCCCAAATGTTTCCATTCTCACATTCGGAGAGAGAGAGGCATCAGAGAACACAAACTGTAATACTTTTAGATGAAATTAATCTGGAAAATACATGCCCAGATTGCATTTCATGCAATGGTTGGTGAGCATTCAGTCCTTGGCACTGTGATAAGGAGATTCAGAAACACCTCACAAAAATGCATAAACTGTGGATGTTAACTGCACATCAACTCCATTGATTCACGTATCTACTCCAACCCCTAATTCCTATTAGGTTGCTCATGGACATCATGTATTCCTTCCTTGAGACTATCATCATCAAAGTACTATAGCTGGGAATGTAATTTTCTTGAATTATTTTTTGCTACTTCCAGAATATTTCTGGTCTGATTGTTAGAAAATTTTCTTCTCCCAGTCTTAGGATGGGATGCTGTCATGACCAGTTGACTTCCCTTCAGTTGTATGTACTTATACAGCTCACAGAGGTCTCCTTCTTCTCTGAGATATAATGTTTAATGTATGGAGGAAGACACTAATATCCTTTTTCAGTCACCTTTTTGTTAGATTATGCTATCCAAGGTGTTTAATATGTGTATATATTTTTATTTAAATTGAAGCAAAGATAGGTAGGATCTGAACAATTACTGAAATTTCAAGCATTTAGTTAAATAAATCTTTAAAACATCCATTATAGCTCCATCATGACAACACATAATTTGAAAATAACTTCTATTTTTCTTATTCTTTGTTGCCATGGTTATAGTTTTAACCACCACTCTCAATTACTACAGTAGTTCACAATATTGTTCAATTTTTATTAGATTTAATTAACATTTTCAGAACAATTAGTCTTTAATGCCAAGTGAAAATAAAATGTATTTTGAGACAAATCTATAAAAAAAATTAAACTTCTAAATACAGTTAAGAAGTGAAGCTCTATAATTTTTCTTAAAGCTGACAAAATTCTGAGAGAGGGATGGAGGTTATGTATATATTCAGATCTAGTGCTACGAAACACTATAAAACAAAAAGAATTCTTAAACTTGCTTTTATTTCATAATAGTTGTTTTCAGAATAAATTTTGTCTATGCCTTAAAATATATAAGACTTCTGAGAAATATTAAACCTAAATATTAAATTTCAACCTGTGTTTCAACAGCAGTTGGAAGACTAAGCAATCTTACTGAGCTGAAAAACAGGCCTCTTGTTCTTTTTGTCATGCAGTGAATGCTACTGATGTTTCAGAGCTTCCAAAGTACTGTGAGCACTTTGGACTTCGTGAACAGGAGTTTGAGACTCTTGGTTCCACAGTGTGAACTGTTCACTCGCTTGTTTTGTTCTGAGATTTAGATAAGTATGGATCAGACAGATTTGTACACTCCAAGAATGGCCTCCTCCATGATACAACTGCTCCTCACTTGCCTTATGCTATTCCTGACCAGATTTTCATTGTTTCCCACTATGCTGGGAACTCCTCAAAACATGCAGAGTGGTGTCTTTTTCTTGAGCATGATGTTCAGAGTACTCACCCAGGAGAGAGCAATGATAGCTCTGGTCCTCCTTCCAAAGGAAGTGACATATGTTCCTACTGAAGTCAAGTATTTAGAGCAGGACTGGTGTGCTGATCTCCTGACTGCTGGCTCAGTATCCATGTCACTGAGCTATATGTATGGTGCTTTGCTCTCCTTAAGGATTAGAGAATACTGGATTTGTTGCCATGCAGTGTTAAGTTACTTGTAAAGATACAATCCTGTTTTAAAATAGCATACAACTTCAAGTTGAAAGCTAAAGTATTATTCTAGAAAAAAAAAAAAAAAGAAAAAAAAAAGAAGATAGGTTCACCTGCTTTATTCCCTGTAATCTAAATCCAATACACTAACCAATTAACACTACAAGTGTTATTTTTGCACTTCAACACCTCAGAAGGCTTCAGTCTAGGCACTGAAATTATTTGAACAGCTAGAATTTGTAATCCTGTCAAGAGTATGACAATGATAATAAAAACAAGGTATATTTGATTCTGTACCGCTAGGAAAATGACCTGCATTTATCCCCCACATGTATATTTCAATAAGACATAAGAAGGCAGAAATGTTTTTCATCTGAATATCTCAGGAATGCTTAACCTTCTAGCCTATGTATAATACCGAAATTGCCTTTGGGAGTGCCTGGATGCAGCCCTGCTTCTTCCAGTCCTTCTTCCTCCAGTCCAGTCCTCCTTTCATATGTGGTGACATCCAAGTGTATAGTGGGCCATGACAGCATTTATGTATTCCAGAGTTCATTGAAGGAAAAATATCTCCTTACTCTTACTTCTTATTATTCATATTTCTTATGATCTTTGTTCCAATTACAGCATTGTCCTGATGCCAAACAGTCTGACAATAGCACGAACTGTTTAAATTATTGCAAAAAGGTATCTTTTTATTTGTAAATAGTTGGTGTTTTGTTGTTGTTGAGCATTTTTTAATAAAGGAATCCATATATGCAACTCACACATGACTTTTTCCATTAACTAGTGTTTGACTGTACTGATATTGATATCAAAACTCCCTTCCCAAATCAATAAGCTTACTAACTGCCCTGATATTGAAACAGATTCACATATGTGGGAGAGAATGTGCCTCCTGCTGCAGCCACTACCAGAATTTACCATTCTGCTGCAGAACTTTCTTAAGGTTTTGCAATCAGAAGTCATTACAACTACTTCTTGAAATGGGAAACAGGGAGTCTCACAGGACACACATGGGAAAGTTTTGGGCATTATGGCTAGTGGTAAAAGTCTTCTCTGCATATTTTTAGTTTTTCAGATATCTATCTATCTGCTTTACACAGCTAACTCATCATAGTGAACCACAGTTTGATCTTCAATGCCTGTATTTGTTATGCTATTTTGTGCATTAAATCAATATAGGCTACAAGTCTTTACCCCAGAGTATATCTTGAGCAGTTTGCTTAATGTGATTTCCTTCTAATATGCACTCTTGTGTTTGCTTGTAGCCTTTTACTTTCACATTTTAAAATGATCACAGCCTAAACCAAGGGAGCTGAAAAGCACATGACTCTTCTCTTTAAAATGCAGAGCCATCAGAGTCCTCTTCTGCAAAGGGCTGATAAGTGCTTTAAATTTTTCAAATATGGTAGAAATTGTGGCCTTTCGCCTTTAGCCTTGATTAGGGTTGGGATTTAACATATGCTGCCTCCGTATTTTCTCTGATTAGATTGTCCTTGGGCAAGTGCATCCAACACGTGCTAGGCAGGTCAGCGATCAGTCTTCCACAGGGAAAAGAACAAAACCAGGAAATATTCATAATTCATTGTGATCAGACATTTAAGAATGCACTAGAGAGATCTGCTGGTTATGGGAATTTATTCTACAGTCTTATTATTTTATATTTTGTTCTCTATATTGGTCTTACATATATATTTTGTTATTTTAAGGCATTCGTATTTTTTGACTTTGTATACACAAGCCAGAGTTTAATTATCCTCATACTTTCCTGTAGAAATATTTAATTCTTTCAAACAATTTTGTCAGGTCTAGAAAAAATGTTCCCCATTTTGAGATAAATTAATCAGGCCAAGACATGAATGTCATAAGAATTGCTGAATATTGACAATGTAAGACACTTTTCTGCAAGATTTTAACTGTGTTTTCTACATCTCAGTGAAGTAAATATGCATGCCATATAGATATTTACAATGCACCATTCTCAGTGCATTCTTTTTTTTTCTAAGTTTTTACCCCTAAGATGAGTTTAAAGATCTTAAAATGATACTCTCAAACTTGTGGGCTCGTGTACAGCTGAACACAAAGGAGTGAAATTTGCCTTTCTGCAGGGGAACCAGTGTGATTCCTATGCAGCACAAGTTCTACTTAAACTTGACCTCAGAAAGCTTAACATTTCTCAGAATCACAGAATAGCTGAGCTGAAAGGAACCTCTAGAGATCCTCTAATTCAATCCCCTTCTACAAAAATGGGGTTAACTAAAGCAAGTTGCTTCAGGTCATGTTAAGCTGTGCTTTGAATATCTCCAGGGATGTTGACTCCACAACCTTTCTGTGCAATCTGTTTCAGTGTTCAGCCACGCTCACAATAGGCTTTTTCTTATGTTTTAAAAGAATTTCCTTTATTTCTGTTTGTGCCCATTAGCTCTTGTTCTTGCACTGGATACCACTGAAAAGAGTGGCTTCCTCTCCTTTATTTTCTGTTGCAGCGGGTTGACCTTGTCTGGGTGCTAGGTGCCCACCAAACCACTGTATCCGTCTCCCTCCTCAACAGGACAGGAAGAGAAAACAAGATAAAAAACCTCATGAGTTGAGTTAAGGACAAGGAGGCCATTTAGCAATTACCATCACAGGCAAAACAGACACAGAAATGAATTTAATTTGTTACCAATCAAATTAGAGTGAGAAAATGAGACATTAGAAAAAATCTGAAAACAGCTTCCCCCAGTCCTCTTCTTTCTGTAGTCATCTTCACTGCCAACTTTTGTACCTTCTCCAAGGAGCTAAAAGGGCAAGGAAATAGCTGTTGCAGTAACTCCAAAACACTTTGTCTCTTTCTTCTCCCTTTCTTCCCTTGTTCCAGTGTGGGATCCCTTACATATGAATTTCAGCACTGAGTCTTTCCCATGGGCTGCAGTTCTTTACAAATTGTTCCAGTGTGTCTCCTTTTCATGGCACACTTTTTATCCAGGAATCGACTTTTTCAGTATGGGTTTTCCTCAGAGTGAGAGGTTCTGCTAGAAAACCTGCTTTGGCAGGGTTTGTCTCTGCAGGCCACAGTTCCTGCAGGAGTCTGCTCCAGCATGGGCTTTTCAAGGGATTAATGTTTCTTTCAAGGTATATCCACCTGCTTGGTGTGGGGTCCTCCATAGGCTGCAAGTGGATATCTACTCCCTCTTGGACCACAACTCCTGTCCCATTCAACAATAGACCCATATTTTCCTTCATCTTCCTTTTACTGTTAGTATACCTGTAAAAGGCCTTCTTGTTTCTGTTTGCATTCTTCACCAGATTAACTACAAATGGATTTGGCTTTCTTAACCTAAGGATGGGGCTTTCTTTATTTCTTTTGTTGATTATAAGGTCAGACTTGTCCACACCCTCTGGCACTCTTCACTTTCCAGGCTGTCTACCCCTTCTTCACTTGACTGGGGATATCCAACTCCTTTCTTCATTGTCCCTAGTTAAAAAACAGCAACATCCCTGGGCCTCATACTGGTCAGAAAAACCTTGGGATCCGTGTGACCCATGCCTTTAATAGCCATAACTGTCATTATTTCAACTTGAAGCATTGGGCAAGAATGCAGGGTTTTTCTGATTAAAGATTTGAAGACAATTGTCTGATTGATTTGATCTTATAAACTTGAAAGATCCTAGTCTGACTAAAACCTTGAAAACCACTGCATGATGTAAGTTTTTTCTGTTTAAAAGGACCCTTCATTTAAGTTGAAAAAGACCTCTGAGATCAGAGTCCAACCTAAAATCTTTTACAGGATCTATTCATAAGTTCTATGCAGCAAGATGGACATGTTAATATGTTAAAGATTTTTTTAAAGAATTGCTAAAAATTTCCATCTTTCTTAAAACAAGAAACATTAAAATCAGCCTTTTTTTTTTTTTTTCTGATTTGTGAAGTCATGAGTCTCCTAGAAAAAAGTATGATAATTTGATTACATTGGAACCGTTTTCTTCACAGTTGTAAAGAATAGTTTTGAATATTTCTGGGAGGTTTTCATAAAGACTTGGTATTTGCACGGAGTCCAAAATCCTCGCTGTTAATCTTGCTCTCCAGTCTGATTTCTCAATTGTGTTTTGAATCAGAGACATTCAGTTTTCCCAT
This sequence comes from Cettia cetti, assembly GCA_013401135.1. Lineage (NCBI taxonomy): Eukaryota > Metazoa > Chordata > Aves > Passeriformes > Sylviidae > Cettia > Cettia cetti. Next base: position 54,817 of record VZUI01023453.1, read on the forward strand.
AGTCTACTGATAAAAACTCCTCCTCATTCCTCAAGCACTTTTTCTTCCATGGACATCTTGCAGTCAATTCTCTACCTTGTAACATATTTCAGATCACATTTTAGTACACATAATGAACAAATGCTTAATGTTTTCTTCTGTTCAGGTGTCCACTCTGAAATGTTAACATTAGATTTAGTGAATATTAATAATATAGCCACAGAGGCCCAGAAATTCAACCTGGTGCAAATCTTTTATAATCTTAATTATAGCCTAACCTTAATGTTTCTATATGTTTTCACCTTTGTGTGTGTGTATGTTCCTTGATGTATTTAGTGTACATCATTTACATACTCTTTTTTTCCTGTTTACTCTGTCTTCTTGAATAAGAATGCAGAAGTCTTCATAAATATAGGTTTGTTCACAGAATTTCTGAAGATATATGTATTTTTTTGTTAAATTACATCTTTGATTCAACAGCTATGTTATTCAGCTCTGTGTTGCTTCCTGTGGGGAATAATCCTTTTTTATATAGATGTGTCAAGAGTACAACCAATAGAATCATACAATCAGATAATGTTTTGGATCAGGAGGGACCACTAAAGGTAATTTTGTCCACCTTCTGTCATGGGCAGGGTCACCTTCCACTAGACCAGTTTGTTCAAAGACTGATCCAACCTGGTCTTGAACATTAAATATATATATTTTTATGTGTCAGTAATAATAGCATGTTACGTGAACCTTTTAATTTTGAGGAATTCTTTTCTATATTTAAATTCCAAAGTCTTTCTTAATATTCCTACCATGGTGGGAATTAAACTCTCTTTATTAAGTATTCTTGGAGTTTACTACTCAAAGTTGCTGTGTAAGGAAATTCCTTCTGTGAAGATAATACACTTTCTCTTGCAACTACAATCCTTTTACCCAGTTTCTGATTATTTGCAAAACAATAAGTATTTGGGCAGAAGTTAATTGCTTCTGTTCAATCATTTGACACATTCTTCATTACTTTTAGAGCATGTGAGCCTTTCACCCAGTCACACAATTAAGACTGATGAAATCATTAGATGTGTTACTAACATTCAGTTTATCCATATAGAGTTTGGCAGCTTCTTAAAGGTCTTCTGTCAGGTTCATTCACTGTTTAATTATTTGCTGTTGATACTGAATAGCAATATGATCACTGTCATTTGTCATTACACTCTATTGCAGGCACAAATTTTTGACTGTGTTGCTGGTGGTTCCAAGAAGGTTTCAGTTAAGTGAACAGGAGTTAATAACATCTCACAGAAGTGTGCAATTTCCTTGAGAAATAAACCCACTATTTTCTTACAATCCATGAGGAATAGCAATGAATACCGTAATTGATGAGGAAATACTGTGTCCTCCTATACTCAAATCTTACTTGCTTTCCTTGATAATTATGTCTCCTAAACAAAGTTAAATTTTGAGGACTAGAACTCTCACCTGTTGCTTTTCAAATGTTTCTAAATGAAAGCTCACAAGGCATGATCCAGTTGTCTTTGGTAAAGAGTGTAAAAGTGACAGATGCAAAAATACATTCAGTAACTTGTATTCTGTGATTCAGCTGCAGAATCTTGTTACACTTTATTTTAACAACTTCTCTGAGAAAGTAGATAATGCGTGATATCTTCCTTATCCCATTAGGATTGAAGTAATGGGAAAAAAAAAATTCTGTGTGGTGATGATCATGCTGGTAATTTATAAGCCATCTATATCCTCACCTTTTCTGTTTTTTTGTGAAACATTCCCTGTGACTTCTCAAGAGGTAAAGTTTTTCTCTTTTTGTTATCTTTGATTACAAGCAGAATGTAATCTTTCAGACTAAATCAACATTGAGGAGAAAACTTGTAGCTGACAGTTTTTACCCATTTTTTTCTTATGGAGGGATGGTTTTAATCTATTTCAACCCCTATAGCAGAAGTGAGCAAATCAGGTATAAATACAGCATACAAGTGTGTAAGTATAGAACATGCTGGGGTCCAAAGGTTCTTTATGGCTGATGTGTGAGCTTTTCCTCATGTGTATACACCTTTCCTCACACATAGATGGCTGATTAAATTCTGCAAGTCATTTATATTATATACACTACTTTAAAACTCACACCCATAACTGGAAGCAGATAGAGGCGCAGAAAGCTGGGGGTCTGAAATCCTTATTTTCAATCCATGCCAGTTGCCACTTTTGTGTCTCTGATCCTCCTCCCTTAAAAATAATAATAAAAAATGAGGTATAGATTTTTCTGTAGTTGGTTCCTTGTTCCATTTTCGTCTTTTCCTCTAAATTGAAAAAATACCTTTTGATGAAATTACCTTCTCTACAAATGTGGCTTGTTTATTTTCAGGGAAGAAACTAGTTTATTTTCAGGGAAGAAACTAAAGGCATTCAGTTTGAATGTTAAAAGAAAGCAAATATGCTGATTTCTGGAATAATTTCTGTACTTTTTGGCTTTCTACACAAATGTACTTGCATTTTCAGCTGGTACATCTAATTCATAGAACCCTGAGCTGCTTTTCATCACAGTTCTAAAACTGTGACAGCAGTTGAAATTACCTTGATTATGCTCACAAAGGCGTTGTGAGGCTTAAATAATTAATATTACAAAATACTTCAAAACTGTTAGTTTAAAAGATGAGATAGCAGCTCTTAAAATCTGGAACAAATCTTGAAATCTTAGATAAATTACCTAATATTTAGAGCACTGCTTAAGTGTTATTTGGGACTGCGACAGATAAAGAGGTGTGGTTTACCTGGTTATAGAAATTCTATTAAATGCAAAATAATAACAACAAATCTGTCTGGATGCAGGCAGTAAGAAAATTTTGTGAAGAAAGGCTCTAAAAGGTACTCAGTACATGTTCTCAGCAGCAGTGAGACTCAAATGGGCTACTTTTGTTCCCTCAGAATGACTCACAGCCTTATCTGAAACACATTTGTCAAAGTGATCCAGGGTTGCTTATTACCAGGAACGCTCACTGTGAGAAGATTAAATCTCTGTGTACCATGGTAGCCCCTTTATACCAGTTAAAACTGCTGTGACTCACGATAGGAAGCAGAGTATATTAGTCTGGGCAGAACTATGTTAATGTACTTCTTCTGCTGTTGTCAGAGCAGTAGGAAGATGTTCGGTGATAAGGGGACTTGCACCATCTCCTTTCTGTCCTCACCTCACTGAAATTCTAGTCCTTTAGGCACTCTTCCTACTGCTGTTTCTCTCGATGGTGTGTCCATAGCACCTGACAACATTCAGCCTTTTTTGTTCCTGTTTTGATAATGTCCTTTTTTTTCCACACTCTCCTGCAATGCCGAAAATACAGCTTTCAAGAGCCATGTGGTTATCTTAACACTGTGCATTGCAGGTAGCAGTGCAGACAGCAGAACAGAGTGGATTCACTTCACCTGCCATTAGGTGTGTGCATCTGAATTGGTCCACACCTCTAATAGTCATTGTAGAGAAAGGCATGGTTATATTCAGGCCTCCACTTCATGGTGAGGTGAAACAGGTTTTTTTAGAATTACTCTTAGAAGGAATTTAGAGGCAGTCTACACAATTAGATATACGAGGTTATCTAGCCAGATAACCTTTCAATGTCCCTTCCAACCCAAGCTATTCTATGGTTTTACCAATTTTAATAATATGCTTCCCACCTTAACTGATAAAAATATTTTTGTGATGTATTTCCAGTTACACAAGGAGATAGGCCATGGCTTTTATATATATATATATATATATATATATTTGTCTCAATATTCCCATTTGTACATTATCATGAAAATTGAAATTCTGAAACTGAAACCATCAGTAAAGGAAGCACTGGCAAATGATAGGGAGTAGGAGTGTCTAGTGTATTTTTTATGTTTGTGTTCCTTCTAAACGACCAGTGCTGTCATGGTGAAGCTGGGTTTTTGTGGTTTGTTTTGTTTTTTTAATATTATCACCTCAGAGACTTAGTACTTTAAGAGAAAAAAAAATATTTAGCACTTTGCACATTTTTTCAAACATGTAATAGTGTTTAGCTGTTACTCTCTCTTTTGGCAGTACTTGATACTAGAACTTTCCGTAAATCAATTCACAGCAGGACTTGCTGGTACACTCATAATCTGGTTTGACTGATTTGTTCCTGTCTGGAGTAAGTATATCCATTAACACAGTTTAAGTTCTGGCACATCTCACAGAGCTTTTGTAGGTCTTCTGTATTTTTAATGTTTAGATTCCAGTCTTAGGATTGATTTCTCACCAGTGTGCCATCACTTCCTTGGGTAGACAAATGACAGCCAAATCTATTTTACACTTCTATTAGATCTCATATTGAAGTGTTTTATCTTATGTAATGACCTCTATTATATATAATTTTGTGTGCCACATATCTTAATGAAGTTAATACAGTTTGCATCTCTAGGTTAGCTGTGGTGTACTAGCATTTGTGATATTTTCCAGTGAATGTTGTCCACATTTTTCTGGCAGGTCAAGTTGATTTATTTTCATATTATCATCATATTCCTGTAGTTTTGTCATAGGCACCTGTGAAGTCTCATATTGATTTTAAGGTGGCTAATAAATTACAAAGTCCAACACCTGAGATATCTCTCAACATTTCTTCCTGACCTTCCATTGTCACATATTTAGGCAGAGTTGTAGCTGATGATTATATGTCACAGTGGCATTCCTTTTGAAAAGTTCATTTTTTTTTTTACCTTATCTGGGTGGCAGAAACAGCAGCTTTAAATGGATTTATGTTTCATTGCAATTCAATCTTGTTTTGAGTAGCAACAGTAGCCAAAACTCAGGCATATTATTTCCAATTTGATGCCTTCTTGTTTCTTACTGTAATCCTGAGTACACGGTTTCTCAGAGCTGCTCTAGGTGTCTCAAGGCCCTGCAGTATAGATGTTGGAAATAGAAGTCATCTCACATAACACTAGGTATGCATGCATACTTTAAAGTCTATGCTAATTCTATAGAAATTTTTTCACACTAGTGATAATTAATGCTTAGTGTTTGCAGATGTTATTTCTTGATGAAAATTTAAAGCCAGAGCTTTGAAATGGAATATAGGCAACTGCTTTAATATTATACTTAGGTAATCAATTATTGTTCCTATAAGAAAGATGTACTATTTTAAATTAATACAATTTTTCCTCTTCCTGTGTTGTGCAGAAAATTCACAACAATTAATAAAGAGGCAAAGATCTGAGTAAGGGGTTAGGTACATAGATCAGGAAGCAAAAAAACATCTTGGAGAATAGTCTCAACACTATACTATGCAGAAACCCTCACTAGCTTGTCCTTGTTATCTCTGCAAATCTTGAGTCTGCTGCACAGTAAATTACCTTTACAGTGTAGTGAGCGAGCATGCATATGGTACAAAATTTCTGATAGTCATCCTAGCATAACTTGTTTTAAAAAACAAGCAGTTGGGTGATTAGCTCCACCATTTATAACATAAGGGTTATGAGTCCCATCTACCAATCCTGTGACATGTCTGAGTTTGCACAGGAATAGTTCTGTTTCTTAAGACTAATTTTCTTTCTTTAATACAGAAGAGATTTCCTATACTACCAATTCTGATTTTCTTTCTGATTTTTTCCCATTATGATAGGAAAAATTGCAATGAGATGAGACAATCTCTCTTTCACAGATGTTTACTTCTAGGTGTTTCTTTGGCTGCAGTGTGTCATTTAGGAATCAGAGAAAATTATTTCTGTTTGTCATCTCTAGTGTTCCATCCAGCTATTTGCATTTTTCACTGGTTGCGATCACTATAAAAAAAAAGAATACCTCTATTAATGCATATAATACCTCATTGTAGTCAGATAGAGAGCTAAGAAAACGAAGGAATGAAAGTAGTTTTCCAATTCACTTGGAAAACTTTTTCATTTCCAGAATTAAAGTAACAGATATCTACATTTCATTGCAAGGCAACGCTGTGTAGCATCTCAGGGATACTTTGAAAGCCTTACTTATGGCGATCCAAGAAGACATGAAGTGGATATGGAGAACTGAAATCATCCCTAACTTCTTTAGGTGTTTTAAACTCAAATGAGAAGTTTTGGCTGAATATTTAATGTGGAAGTCTGACATTATCACTTGGATTCCTCATTATTTATATATCACATGCATTTGCTCAGGCTTATTGCCTTCCCTTTCTACAGACATGAAAGACTAATTGACACTTTTTCCCCATAATTTCCTTTTATATATTTTATATTTTACATTGGAATTCAGGTTGACTTTTAACCTCCTATTTTATGGTCCATAATTTGCTCTTCTAGAGTTATGATTCTTTTAGAATAATTGGTTTGTGATTATCTCCCTATTCCATCTCTAAGTAGTCATTACTTTTAACTGTTTGCCTTTCTGCTTCTTGAGTAAAATACAATGCCTGCTGTGCAGGTCAACAGTTTTCCTGAGAGACTGAAATTGCTGATTATCTTTCCTACAATAATCTCAATCATATACTGATTACACACTTACCTCTCTGATTGCTTTGATCCATGCTGAGTTTCTCCCTGAAAACTTAAATGACTTTGGGGCCTCATCTGCTAGTTAAAAGTATTAGTGGCAACAGTGTATCTCTTCACCTTAGTGTTCATTATTCTTTCTAGAAAGTGTCAGAACCTTTATATATGTAAAGTGGGCAAACTTCTTTTGCTCAGTGTTATTTGCTTATGGAAAAGCAATATTTGATTTTCTTTTAAAGCTTCTGATAGCAGTTTTCATCTACTTGTTAATAAAATCTCTATCTTATGTCTCAGAGGAGTGTGGTGAGCAACCAATACTTTTATTATTCAGACTAGGTAATTAAAAGAGTGATTTATCAATTTCAAATTTCAAATTCCTTTTGCTTACTTATTTTTTTGCTTTTGTTGTTTAGTTATGCAAATGCAAATCCACATTTAATAACCACATTTGTCCATCATCCAATGCTCATAATGTCCTTGGTGATCTCAAATTCTACAGGAAATGTCCTGCAGGCTGTTTGATAAGCAGGACTTTACACAGTAAAATCACACTGTTAATTCTCATCTTCACTGCACTTTCCACTTGCTTTTCCTTTGCAAGTTTCCTTGCAAATGAAACTTCAGTAATCTGGGCAAGAAAAACTACACTGGACATTCCAGTCCCAATGTTGAGAGCATTTTTAAACCAAGTTATCTACCAACACACTTCATATATGCTCATCTGTGGTGGAGAATAAGTTATTTTTCCTGTCCACATGGGGAAAAGGTGAATGAAATAATCCAGAACCCATTCCAAATTTTCTGTTGTACATCTGATTTAGGGTTAAGTAGTAAGCAATGCAGCAGAGAGTTTGTGCATTATTTTGGATATTAACTAAACTAAGAACAAGAACTAATACAGTATAGGTCTCTGGTGTTGGAAGTATCTGTTCTTTCTCTCAGAGCCATACGCTTGCCACTATTGATGTAAGGGCAGACAGAAGGTGCAGCCTCAGGGCTGAACTTTGGTGATTTCCACACACCATTCCAGGCTGCAGAATCGAGGCAAATTCCACACAATATGTATCAGACTGGAGAAAGAGAAGTGTGAATGGCTTTGTATTGCTGCAGCCCTGCTCTTTTTTTCTCCAACAAGACTTGTTCCCAGCTGCCGTCAATTCCACTCTGTTGCTTCTTCAGTGTGAGCCCATCAGCTGTGAGCTAGGTGAGACTGTGCTGAGCAAGGCAGCATATCATCACACCACAGAGATGCAGAGTGCAATAGGCAGTCTTTACTCTTCTTCTTCTTTTTTTTTTTTTTTTTTTTTTTTTTTTTTTTTTTTTTTTTTTTTTTTTTTTTTTT
>VZUI01023459.1:0-21828 GCA_013401135.1 Cettia cetti
CTTTTTTTTTTTTTTTTTTTTTTTTTTTTTGGTACATGCTGCTAAAAACATGGTCTTTTGAATGCTTTTACCAAAGAATGTGTCTGCCAAAAATCCTTAAAGGTTTGGTTAATTTGTTTTTCTGGAGTGACTTTGAAGTGAGCCACAAGCAAATTAGGACTGGGCCTTGGTAATATTTGATGGGGAACTTCCAAACCATGAAGACTAATGTCATCCATTTTCATAGAAGTTTCAGATGAAGTTTCTATTTCAAGGTAAAAATATAATCTCAGGAAATGTCAAATCTTATTAGTTTTTACCACAGAGTTAGCTTTATTGAGAAGCATTCCAAAATGTATATTCCCAGAAGTTAATATGTAAATAGCTATGAGATCCCCAATCACAAATGCAGTTTTTTAAATAGAAATTATGCTCATCCCTATGCTATCCTTCCTGGTCAGCCCTAGCATTTCCTCCAGTTTGAAGATGTTGCTAGGACCTCATGTTGGACTAAGTTGGACATATTCTGCTTTCTCTTTCTAATGAGCATACCAAAAGCCATCTAAATATCTAAAAGTATATTTTATTAGAAAATAAACCAATATGCTAAAAAGTGACAGTTCTGACAGCAAGGGACACAGAATTGCTGGCTTTAATCATGAAAGTAAAAGAGATGAAAAGAAATCTCCTTTTCTCCCTCTGTCCCTAAAGAACAGGTTCTTCTCCTCAGCCCTCTTTTCTACTCCACAAGCTTTTGTTGACTTGTCAGGTTGCACATTTTTTACATGATCACATCTGAGCTCCTTTTCCCTCACTTCCATGACTTCTTGTGGGTCTGCCACAATCCAGACCTTTACTGAGGTCTCCTGATCTGCTTTCTTTGTCCTCCTTATGCTGCCTGCCCCAGCTTGTGCTCTTGGATATGTACTCAGATGCTCTGAGGGAAGACATAATCTTCCCTTTCCTCTGGGAATTTCACTAAACCTAGAGGGTCTATGTCTACTCTGCAGGAGAACTAAATAAACAGAAGTACTTCTTGTGGTTTAATCCCAGCTGGCAACAAAGCCCCACACAGCCAGCGGCTCACTCTCGCAGACTCCTCCTACAGTGGGATGGGGAGAGAATCAGAAAGATGAGAAAACTCACGGGGTAATAGGTAAAGCAAAAGCTATGCACACAAGAAAAGCAAAATATCCCAAGGGCAGGTAGGTGTTCAGCCACTGCCAAGAAAGCAGGACTGTATCATGCATGATGGTGACTTGGGAGGACAAACATCCTAGCTCCAAGCATTCCTTCTTTGTTCTTCCCTCAGTTTTATTTGCTGAGCATGATGCCACATGATCTGGAATATTCCTATGGCCAGCTGGGGTCAGCTGTCCTGGCTGTGTTCCCTCCCAGCTCTTGTGGACCCACAGTCCACTCACTGGTGATGTGAGAATCAGGAAAGGCCTTGGCTCTGTGTAAGCACTGCTCAAAACATCCCTGTGATGTCAACACAGTTTCCAGCACAAATCCAGCTCAAAAGTAACCACTATGAAGAAAATTATCGCTATCCCTGCCAAAAACCAGCACAGTATTCCATTCTGTTAAAGAGAAAAGGTTTAGTTCTGCAAGTGTTTTAATTCAGACCTCTCACCACACTAGTGTTTTCTGGAATGGCCTTTTCCTGCTGCAAAGTGGCTAAAAGTCATTTGCTGCCGTTTCCTCTGTGATAACCAGTTGGTTTATGACCAGTGCATTAAGGCAGATGTATGGCATCCACATCTACTCAAAGGCTCAGAAACAAACCAGGATGTTGCACAGCTACAACTCTCAAGGTGAAAACTCATCTTATAGATGAGCTGAACAGTTTGCTGTGGCTGAAAAAGGTGATAATTAGTGCAGCAAAGGCCTCATCCTCTGTGGGCCTGCAGAGAACAAGTGATCTGAAGAGGTGTGAGCTATTGAGCTCATCTTGGTGCAGTGCTAACTGTAGGACGGTAATTAAATGTCAGCACTGTTAACTGTTTCATTGCACACAAGAGACATGAAATGAAGGGTCACATATTTATTGTAAATAACATCTCATTTTCAGTCATGTTCTTCACAATTGACTTGACTTTGGAAAATAGCAATCATTTTTCCTGTTAGCCAGAAAGAGTGGAGCTCATAAAACCAGGAGTACATGCTGTCTGTCACACTGATCTGGAAACAGATGAGTTGGGTTCTGGGGGTTCTGTACAGCACCAGACTGAACCATTTTATTTTGGTTGTGAATGCAAATCCATTGTGATCAGGTTTCACCTTGGAGACTCATCTGACAGTAGCAGGCCTTTGGACTGAGGTCCTCCAATTTGACTCTAGCCTCTGAAATCTATCTAATTATGCCACCTCTCATTGTCTCTCTTTGACTGTTGCAGAAGACTTCAAGTTTGTCTGAGAAAGTTCTCCAGCTCTATTGCAGTGCTTTGAGTGCACATTCCAACGCACTGACAGATTCCACTTTTATGTTTGAAAATGGACATATCCTCTCTCAGGAAAAAAAACTCGGTTGAGGAGTTCACATTGCTGTCAAAAATGTGCTGGTTATTGTCATGGTAAGATTACTGTAATTTGAAAAGACTGGAGGAAACACTTCGCTCCGTTTTTTTCAGTGTGATTTATGCAGTGTGTTTGATAGTTCTCATGAATAACTAGTTGCACCAGCTTCTTTGCAGTATCACTTGTTTCGTCATTTCTCCTGTTTCTCTGATACTTTCTCACACAAAAGAAGAAAGGTTTTAAAAACAGGAACATTTGATTGTGAAGCCACTAAACTTTTGAGGGGAATCACTGCAAAATCGGAGACAGCTAAGCAGATTGAAAGTTCTTTTGGTTGCTTTCAAACACAAAAGATTTCCAGCCTCTGTTATTTTTCATAGCAGGTTTTAAACCACAGTAGAAATTTTCATTGCCTCAATTTCCATGACAACCTCTTGCAAAATTTATCTGTTAAAGAGTTTTTTGCACTATAAAGAAACTGCTTTACTTTCTCAGACATATTTCCCAGACATCCTATTGATCCTTTATTTCTTACTGTAACAATTACCAGTGCATTTTGAAGCATCTTCCCCCTACACCCCTTGCAGATATTAAACTTAGAGATATAATTAACTGAAACAATAAACATACTACAGCCAATGACTAACTGCATCTTGGAATGAATGTAGTATATGAGTCACAGCAAGTCATAATCAAAAAGGCAGCACCGGATGCTTGGAAGAGTTCAGATACAAGTCTATGTTCTGCATCTGTTTTCCCCTTCTACTGCCACAGAGTTCCTGTGTAACACCCAGCAAGGCTTGTCTGGAATGAAATGAAAGATAAATAGCAGTCCTTTGTACTAGGGTAGGAATTGTTACCGTACTGACAGACTCTTACACAGCATAGCTTTGTGACTGTGAAAACATAGTCACAACAGCACAGGATGGAGTGTAGGCTAAAAACCACTCCTGTGTTTCAGGTGAGAAGTAAGTAGTTAGACTACTATAATTTTCATTATAGAAACACATCAAATACCTGACCCACGCTCATATGACTCTGTTTCTTGAAACCTAGATCACACATTTTTCAGTACCGATGTGTCTTTAAAAGGACATACTAAAAGACTTTACCTTTACTGCTAGTTTCACACTCACACTGTTTTATCCAGACTTATCATTATTCCTTGAAAAGATGTCCTATTCTCCTTTTTATTCTAGTTAAGCTTTTTCCTTATCTTCAGAAATTCCTTTCTTTCTCACACTCAAATTGTTATTTGTTCTTCTTTTAACATATTTCTTTTCTGTCATCACTACCACGCCACTTGCAGTACTTTTCTTGCCACCAGTACTGTCACTCTTTCATGTTGTTTCATGCAAGCTGAAATAGTAACCTCACACACCTTGTCATTGGTTTTACAATATGAAGTGCTCATAGAATGGCTGGATTTTTTTTAGATTGCAAACTTGAACATGACTTTATATGTTGCAGAGGGCTGAGGACACTGATAGACCTCAACAGGGATCCCAAGGTTTCAGTCTTCCCATCAAAGGTGGAATATACCTTTGCAGTTGCCAGTTTCTAGTGTGTAAGTTTTCTGTGATCTTTCAATCCTCATAAGCTTTCTCCAGTATCTTTTCAAGCAGACTTTCAAGACAGCTGATTTTGAAGGCAATGAAAAGATGCTAAAGCTCACTTATAGATGTGCTTGATACAGTGTCCCCCTGAAAAAAATTAAGCTGAAAGAATAAAGGGTAAAGGGACAAATACATGATGGATAAAGAACTGGAGACAAAGAAAAGGCAGTTAAATGGAGGTGTCAGGCTGAGGGTGGCTTGCTAATAATGTTTCTTAGCACATGATTTTTGCCATAATTCTGTTCAACTTTTTTACTAATGGCATTGGCTGTATCAGGAGTCTGCGAGGAAATTTGTTGAAAGCAGGAAGAGCAGTGTTACTAATGTAAAGAATTGATATGTCACACAAAAAGAACCAGTTGAACTTGATGAGTAGAATGTTAGATGTGCTGAAATTCAGCAGCTAAAAATGTCATACTAATAAAAACAGGAAGTACAACAAATTTTGACTGGAAAGTAGAATACAGAACCATGCCTTAATCAGTATTAAAACCAACTTTTCAATAAAATGGGTGTTTGTTTTGGTGCTCAAATTGTTTATGAAAAGTGTTTTCTAATACAATGTCTGCAATTCAATCCAGTGATTCAGTGATTTATCCTCACATAAACAGATCATGTCTCAATATATGACTGTGTAGAAAAAAAAAAGATGGGTACATGTCTTAAATGAAGAAATTAGTTGGTGTTTAAATGATGTGTCAGAGTCATGCAGTTTAGAGAACAAACACTGTTGGCCAAATCGTCAGCTGATAACACATCATCACTGAACTTAATAAGCTGTCACGTAGTATACCAGTCTGGCTGTAAACTTTGAACTTCGCTACTTCTGAACTGTGCAAAGTAAGTAGATCTTCCTCCTTGTAGAATATGAGCTGGAATGGATGAGGGCAAAAGGGATTTGCACTGGATGTCAAAGTGCCTTGAGTGGTATTGCTCTCAGAGTAGCACTGTGACACCAGATGTAACAAAATGCTTCCAGTTTTCAGTATGGAAACAGATACAGATTGTTCTCTATTTTGTTCTATGTGCTGATCTTGGCCTTTTACTCTTGGCCTTGTGAGAAGAAAAATAAACCAAGTACTCTTCACTTATGCTTAAGCGGCGTTTTCCTACTGTTCTAAACAAAAATTGATCGTTGTCTGCAAACTGTAGGTTGTCTGCCTTCTTTTTCATACTTTGCAGAGAGCAGAGAAGGAACTGCTGTGAAAACATACTTTTGACCTCACTTTTTCATGGTTAAAATCTCAGTCATACCTTGTTTAGTGCTTACCTTCAGCATTGCAGTTTTCATCCCGGCATTGTCTTACTCGACACCAAGATAAGGCAGCATAAGAAAATCCTCTATGCTTTTTTCCTCGTGAATGATTGCATCTCTAACTACAAAATATATCAGCTGTGAGTTGTAAGTAGCATGTACCTCTAGAAGTGCACTCACAGTTTAAGAAAATCTGCTTGCTTTGTAAGTCATGAAGTATGTGGCCAGTTTGGAAGACTGAACTTCCTTCTTTCCATGGTTTTGAAAGCAGACAAGTTCAGATACGAATGCACTCTGTGTTTGGACCACAGCAAAGTAAAATGTTGGTATCATAAGGATGTGATTGAAAGATTGTACTATGGCAATTTAGATGTATTCTAAGAAAATTTTTCATTTATTTAATGTTCTGAAAATAATTATTTTCAAAGAATTTGGATGAGAAAAACAGGCTGCTTGGATTCAGATGTTTTTAGGGTACAAGAAGTCAGAATGAGTCCAGCACATAGTCCCAAAGGAGCAGCAAAGAAATAGTGAAATGGAGATAAATGTAAGTTTACCGTAACAGTGTTTTTTAGGCTATGATTTTTTTGTATCTGGAGCAAGATTCCACCATATATTAGAATACAGGGCAACAGAGACAGATGCAGTGAAACACACTAGGGCAGAGAGAGTCAAAAGGCAATAAAACATTAGTACACTAGTGAAAAAGAATGTACTGGTTTTATTAAGGAAAGAAACTAAATGAAAGCAGGAGCATTCAAGGGGGTTACGTATGCAGGCAAACTTGAACTGTAGCAAGGTTGCTCTGTAAATCAACTTTACTTTTATTCACCTCATAGTCTATTATTCCAGCACAATGTCACTGACGTCAGTTTTTCACTACTGATAAAACTGAACAATCATAGGGAGTTGTATCTCATCACTGATAATGGATTTCTTGCAGCTTCCTGTGAAGCACTCGGACATATCCATTGTCACAGGATAGAATATAGAGGGAGGACTTACACAGTCAAATGCTGCAAATGTTATTTCAATAAAAATAGATTTATTGCATGGACTTCTCATGGAAGGTCTTGCCTCTCCTTGCCACTCTCCCTTGGAGTATACAAAACCACTTGAGGTGTCAGGTGCACTTCATTAAACTAGAGAAATCTTCAGAGCATTACTTAAATATTTTAATGTTGAGTCTTTTTCACTGCTGCTACTGAGGATTGTCACAAAAGGATTTTAGTAGAGATCATGCCCAACAGATTCAGTAGCTTATTATCCAACTCTAGCTGAGGGCAGATCTAGGTATGACAATTAAGAAGCAACCTCAGCTGTTTTTCTGAGCTGCTCCATCTGCTGTGGTAAAAATGAACCCAGTCACACAAAACAACATGCTAAGGAAATGTTAAGGAAATGTTAATGGAGATAAAGTCTGATTACATACAACAAGTTTTCCCTGACTTTATTTCTTTCAGAGTAGCTCACTGTAGTCTTCAGAAGGGGGGACATAGTTCCCTCTGAGCTTCATACAACAGAAGACTAAAATTACCTGGACAGAATATGCACATTGGATCAGCTTGACACATTTAGCCTGTGATCTCTGAAGGAAAAAAACCCTTGCCACTAGATCTTGCTCAGAAGAGCCACCCCAACACTGAAGGAAACAAGTTTAGGAGCAATGCAAGCTAAACACTTCCCATCACATGTCAGCAGCTTTTCTTGGAAGCAGGCTGGGGGAAGAGGTTTCAGACATTAATGGAACATCTTTTTCTGCCTTCTTTGAAGGGCAATATAATTGGTCAACCAAGACACCAAGAAGCTAAATTCCAAATACCTTAGGGTGAAAACCTGCCACTTTTTGGCACTGGACTTTTTTTTTAGTATTTCCAGCAAAGCAAATTTTTAAAAATAATTTTTGCCAGTAGGTTTCCCCTTTGTCTCCCCTTTTTTCTTCAACATTTTGTGGTGTGTCCACCCCTCCTTTACTTTTTGAGCAACTGTCTTCAAAAATGTAGACTCTCTTTGATGCTAACATAATTGATCTGCATGAACTTGAGCAGGTTCCTCAGTATTCTTTTGAGATAGTTCTTTACCTAGAGAATAGAGACAGATCTTTTAACACCAGTGTGCCTGTTGTGAGGTTAGTGATCCAAAGGTTAATAACGTTCATGAAGTATTTAAATTTTTTCCAGTGGGTAGCACTAAGGTAACTATTTAGAATCCCTCATCATCACACCAAACACATAGATGGGTGTTCCATCACTGTCAACAATGACTGCATCTGTTTTGCTTTAAAATATCACAAAGGAGATATTTTTATTTTCTGACCAAGTGGAATGGAGTAACTCATGTCCATATAGTTTAGTTCTATCCAACCATAATAGGAATGGACACATGCCTGTTACCTATTATTCAGAGATGTCCAAAGTTTAAATTGGATCTCATGGACCTATCTGCCTTCTTCCTCCTATACAGAAACAATTTAAGTATTTGGAACTGCTCCTCAAATCCTTAGTTCCATTATCAAATCCCTGGATTGCTGTATGGTGTCTGGAAGAGCACAAGTTCTAAAAATGCAAATGAGCAATATGTGGAAAACATTAACTGTTGTAGCTAAACTGCATTAAAACAAAGTCAACTACACTAAAAGACAGAAAATTTGGACTGCCCTTGGTACAAAAGCCTTTCCCATCTTGATACCAGCCATGCCCCTTAGAACAAAATTCCAGAAGCTGCTCCCCACTCTCAGCACATCAGAGACCTTCCACTTCTCCTCCAAGAGACGCAAGAGATGCCTGCCCTGTTTCAAAGAGCCTGCAGCCTCTCTTCAGCAGAAACTACATACCCAAAAGCTTCAAGTTCCCAAACACTTTCCCTGGCATATTTTTAGTGTGTCAAAAGGCTCGGTTTCTCAGATGATGTGGATCTGGAGGTCTCAGTAAAAAGGTTATTTGTGACAGATTTTACGCTCCCAGCTGAGGGTCACTACAAAGTTGACTACATGGAAGTCACACGGAAAATACCTGGCAGCCTTGTGACCACTAAGAAAAGAGGAGCAGGAGTGGGTATTGGGAAAGCATATCCTAATTGTGCTTCATAATTTTTTGCATTTAATAAAAGCCACAGAATTATTTATAGTTTTTATAGAAAGAAAGGGGCTGTGCACATTTCCCATTCTTACATCCCAATGGACGATTGGTCCCGGTTAGACTCACCTGCTAATCTCATGACCATGGTGATGGCAAGCAGCACAAAAACATACACAGTCTTCTGAGCAATCTTCATGTTGGTTCCTGCTTTCATGGCTCAGGCAGCTCCGTCACTCCATCCATCCCTCCACCAATTTAACTGTGGCCATGGGGAGCCTTTCTTCCCTGCCAGTACATCTTCAGCAGCCAGTGTCAGTGTCTTCTCTCCCCCTTTCCCATGCCTCTCCTTTAGCTGTGCATGCCCCTGATTGATTGGCTCCTCAAAGCTGGAGAGGTTCCTCCTTCTGACTTTTCAGAGCACTTTTCAGAGCTTCCTGTGCTGAGAACCCAGGCAAACACTGAGGAAACAGGCTGAGCAATTCTGCCTTCCGTTCATTGGCTCTCCTCAGGAGGCTGATGAGTGAAGATAAAGCCTGCAGCAGAGTTCAAAGAGAGTAAAACCAGAGGAGATTATTCTATGTAGAGTTTAATATCAAGAAGGAATCTTAGTGTTGGGAAACTAGAAAAAGTCTTATTCTTCATGTTTCACACTATTTTTACTTCTGCTACTTCTTTATCACGTCTCTGGCACAACCTCCAAGAAAATTCTTCTGCATGTCTTCCTAGAAAAAAAAAAAAAAAAAAAAAAAAAAAGCAGTCATAAATCTTCTCAGTATGTAACATTTTCAATTATTTCTCTCTTAAGTACCTACTTAGCACATGGAATTCTGCACTTCTCATATATATACACAGCCTCATGTGAACTTTTAAGTTCAGGCCTTGTGAATCTTAAATAAGTTGTAGGTGTACCCTTAGCCCATCCCCACCCTGGCCAGCTGAAATATTACAAATCCAAATCTCACTTTTTGCTGAGTCTGAAAAAAAGTGTGAATATGGGACAGTTTCCAAAAGAATTGCAGGATGTCTTCTTCTGGAGGGCCGAACCAAGGAAACAGTAAATATTTCCAAAATGAAATGCTGATACTTTACATTTAAATGATGCTTTTGTTTAGAAACTGATCTAATTTGAAGGGGGCAGAAATCTGTACAAAAGCCAAAATATTGAGCATTTTTTTTAATTTTTTTTTCCACGATTGAAATTACATTTTTTCTTTGGATGACAAAAACAAAAACAAATTCCACTATTATGTGCCCTTAATCTAGTGCAGGCTTCCCATGGGGCCACAGCCTCCTTTCAGACATCCACCTGTTCCAGTGTGGGGCTGCTCCATGGGCTGCAGGTGGATCTCTGCCCCACTGTGAACCCCCATGGGCTGTGGGGCACAGCTGCCTCACCATGAGCTGCACCAGGGGCTGCAGGGGAATCACTGCTCCAGCACCTGGAGCACCTCCTGCCCCTCCTTCTCTGGCCTCCTGCCTGCAGGGCTGTTTCTTTCACACATTCTCACTCCTTTTGCCAGGTGAAGTTGCTTGGGCACTGCAAGCCCTACTGCTTAAATGTGTTTTCCCAGAGGATGGGCTTTCCAGTGAGCAGCAGTGAAGTTTGCATGCAGAAATTTCGCCCTGAATTTTATGGGTACTAGAAGCTATAAAGAAATGAAGCACTTTTTGTGCACAGAGACCTGTTTTCAAAGTTTAATAAGGTTCCTTTCTTTTACAAAGTTTTTTTACCAAGTGCTTTGACTTTTGTACCAGAAAAGAGATGGAGATACTTCCTGGAGAAGAGAGGAGCCAGCCTGTGGGGTGTGGTGAGAGTAAAGAGATGGGATGCATAAAGCAGTATAAATGTTGGTACCATGGGGAAGGTGCTGAGCAGTGTGGGAACAGAAATAGGACAGACAGGAGTTCTGTACAGATGAGAAGGATTTGGGTAAAGCACTTGTGTGTATTATGTTAGTCCTGTACAGGGTGAATTAAGGCTGCAGAACCCTGTGGCTCACTCTGCTACTGGCCACATAGTAATTTTCCTGAAAATTTCCACAGGAAAATACTGTTTTTGAATAAGAAACTGGGGTTGTCCTTTGAGGAAAAGCTACCTCAAAAATATAAGGTTAAATCAGTATTTTAAAGAAAAGTGATGATTTTCATTTAGCCTCAACTGCTTTTCTCTTTTCCTTGCTTCTGAATAAAAAAGTGGAAACAACAATTATTGTCAATAAGGACAGGTAATACTTACAGTCTTGCAATCAGAATGAAGAATAGACTTGCCCTAGTTTAGAGGGAAAGGGCGAAGCTGTTTCAGAATGAAAATTCTGTGATTAAAACTTTTCACCAGAGATTGAATGTCACCCACGTCTTTCACTGAAAAATATGTTTGGGGGTTGTTTTTTTTTTTTCAAAATACTCTTGTGTGGGTTGTTTTAAAATAATATTGTATCAGTTCCTCCACTTCCTCACTGATACAATAATTTTAGACTCTAGGTTCTCTCTCCTTTCCTAAGTCACAACATTTCCCCAGAACAATTCTGTGGGTCAGTGGTAGAGAAAAGGCCTCAGCTATTAAGAGCTACAAGTCAGAATAATAAGCAGTGAGGATGGAGACATAAGAGGAAATGGCAGAAAACAGATCAAAGTTGGCAGGAAATAAACTGCTCAGGCATTAGGACTGCACACTATGTTTAAACTGTTCTGATGACTGCAGTCTGATGTTCTGGTAATTTTGTTTAATCAGACTTGTGTTCCAAAATGGTCTGCATTGATGTTCACTGAAACATAGAAGTGTGAATTAAAGTCTTATGTAAATAAGTAAAGGAAAGACTGATAATGATCATATAAAGAAAATAATACAAAACACAAATTTAGATGGATGATCTTGGTCCCAGGAACATCTCATTGACTACTGCTTTTTGTGGGAGGGTGTTCTGTGTATTTTTATCCAATTGATTTTTAAAATTCAATATAGGATTTTGACACTCCACTGTTCTGAGGTTTTCAATGTGCTATTCATAGTAACACTGGTTTATTTTCTGAGTATTTGCCATTCACTGTGGAATTAGTAATGCATGTGAATAGATATCATAGCTGTATTTTAGACAAGGGCATGGGGAGGAAGAAGATACAGTTATATAAGTAAAGATAAGAAGACTGGAGACAAATAGGCAAAATGTAAGCAGTGTCAGGCCTCAAATGTAAAAGAACTGGTGCTCAAATCTGATGCAAAGACAAGAGGATATTAAGATGCATAAAATGTGCAGTCTTGTAATGTACTGGATACAAGATTGCTGTACAAACAAAAAAAAAAAAAAAAAAAAAAGAGAGATGCAATGGGATAGAAGAGATTTTCGAAGAGAGCAAACTCTCTTCCAAATAAGAAAATTCCAACTTTAAGTTGTCATCATGGAAGATCTTTACTATAGAAATTAATCCACAACCAGAAATTAGACAGCTAGATACTTTAGATACTTTAGGTAGGGAAGAATTATTTAAGATGTTATTAAGATACTTTGGAAGAAACTTTCTTGTTGAGGGCAGCAGAATTTGGGAAGTGAGATATGAGAAGTCTGTAGCAGGTCATGACAAAAACCAGAAGTTTACCACAAGAAGTGGTGAGTAATCACAGCCGACTTTTCTCCATGACAGAGAAATCATAGGAACCTAGAATTGTTTGGGTTGAAAGAGAACTTAAAGATCATCTATTTCCAACACTTCTGTCATAGGCAGGGACATCTTTTCCTAGATTAGGTTGCTCAAAGCCCCATCCAACCCAGCCTTGGAACACTTCAAGGGATGGGCCATCCACAGCTTCTCTGGGCAACCTGTTCCAGTGCCTCGCCACCCTCACAGAACATAATCTCTTGCTTATATCTAACCTAAACGTATCCTCTTTCAGATTAAAGCCATTCTCCCTTGTCCTGCTACTGCATGCTCTTGTAAGGTCCCTCTCCAGCTCTCTAGCAGGTTGCCATTATGAAGGCTGCTCTAAAGTCTCTCTGGAGCCTTCTCCAGACTGAACAACCCCAACTCTCTCAGTCTGCCTTTATGGTACAGGTGTTCCAGCCCTCTGATCATCTTGGTGGCCCTCCTCTGAGTTCTCTCTATCAGGTTCACATTCTTTCTATGTTGTGGGCTCCAGATCTGGATGCAGGACTCCAGGTGGAGTATCACCAGAGCAGGGCAGAGGGTGAGAATTACCTTGCTTGCCCTGCTGGCCACACTGCTTTGGTTGCAGCCCAGAAAGCCAAGCACATCCTGGCTACGTGCAAAAGGATGTGTTTGACTTTCTGGGCTGCAAGAGGATGTTGCTCCTCATCCACCAACACCCCCAAGTCTTTCTCCTCAGGCCTGCTATTGATTTTTTCTCCACCCAGCCTGTGTTTGTGCTTGGGATTGCCGTGACACAGGTACAGGACCTTGTGCTTGGCATTGTTGGAGTTCATGAGGTTTTTGCAGGCCCAGCTCTCAGGCCTGTCCAGGTCCCCCTGGATGGCATCCCTTCCCTCCAGCGTGTTGACTGCACCTCACAGCTTGGTGTTGTGGGCAAACTCACTGAGGGTGTGCTCAGTCCCGTGGCCATGTAGCCAACAAAAGTGTTAAACTGCCCCAGCCCCCGAGGAATGGCTCTCACTGCTGGTGTCCACTGGGACATGGAGCCAGTGACTGCACTGAGTGTGACCATCCAACAAATCCTTTCCCCTGTGGCGTGGTCTGGGCCTCTCCACTTTGGAGACAGGGATGTTGTATGGGACAGTGTCATGTGCTTTGTTTGTACAAGTCCAGGTGGATGACATCAGTTACTCTTCCCTCATCCAGCAAAGCCCTCACCCATCATGGAAGGCCCTCAAACCTGCCAGTGAAGCCATGCTGGCTTGCCGCAAATCACCTCCTTACTTTCCATCTGCTTTGGTATAATTTCCAGGGGGATCTGCTCCATGATCTTGCCAGGCACAGAGGATAAGACTGAGCCTGTAGTGTCCCTGGGTTTTCATTATTTTCCTTTTTAAAAGACGGGAGGGGGTATGTTTCCCCTTTTCCAGTCAGTGGGAACTCTATCAGATTGCTGCATCTGATCCTGAGAAAGGACAGAGCAGGACAGAGGATGACCTAAACAAAGAAATAATACATGTAGAGGAGTGAAAGTTGTTAGGATTTGCTGGCTGCATTAATTAAAAACATAGTGTGCATTTAATGTAAAGGAAGAAAAGTGGAGAGACTGGGACAGCTGAAGCTTGAGACACTGCTGAGGATGAAGACATTGCCAATAAGGGCAATTAAAGATATGCTTCGAGTGAGTGCCTGTTTCCAGCAGAGAAACTCAAGCATTTTTTCTTTAAGATGCTATGAAGAATCCTCACAGCCTTGCTGGAGACTGAACTTTCCCTGTCTTCTGAGTTCTAAGACCACAGATCTAGCTTCTGCCTGTGGTTTTTAGTGTGGGTTATTGCAGTGCCATTTTATGTTAATTATCATAAATGTCATCAGATATTATTTGGCAGTCTCTGTGATCTGCTCTGTTTGAAGTGGTTTTACTCAGCTTAAAGTCCTTGCTGACAGCAGATTCCATGTTAATAACTAATTCAACAAGAAGTGTAGGAACTGTAAAGCTAGTTTTTAACTTCTAACCAAGTGCAGACAGAAATTAAATTTGTTCCAGGAACTTAGTTCCCAATGATGCCATGAATAGCAGAGTGCTGGAACCCCATCTGGTACAAACTTAAGCTGGCCCTGTTTTGTTGACTTCTCATGAAGATACCATGACTTTCTCCATGTGAGAATTCTCCCTGCTGTCTCTTTCTATGTCAGCTGAGAATCCTAAAGATTCAGATAGCTTGATAGTCTGCAAATAAATTAGTAAATCTCTGAAGTTGGAAATGGTTCTGGGAAAGGGTCATGATTCCCTGTGTACTGACAGATCTGTTTCCGTCACAAAGAGCTCTCCTGGTTTTGTCTTGCAATTTGGCAAGAAAGCAAAATTAAGGCTGGATTACAGAACGCAACGGCCTTATTCAGTGTGCAGGGCATTAAAACCACTTTAATTATTTCAGAGATCACAGTGTCTGTCCCACTTGTCAGTGAATTTCCTGCCTTTTGGTGACCTGCCTTAGAACCTAGAACTTGTTACAATAGTGGGAAAAGAATTTCAGAAGTTTTATTTGCATATGCTGTAACAAATACTTTAATTTTGCATATGAAGTTATATGAAAGAGAAAATGAAAGTATCCATAGCATCATTTTTTGTGCAGGCAGATGCAAAACTTCTCTATCTACTTAGCTGATGTACTTCAATATTCCTCCAGCTATTTCATTTCTTGACTCTAACAGAATTCATCCAGTCTACCTGAACCATGATTGACAGGTCTGCCTCAGATTTGATGGTCTGCCTCAGATTTGATTGTCTGAATGCTTGCAACTGCAGACTCTGTAATCTGAGCTTTTGTGTTCACCGTGCCATGCAGGCCAGTGTGCAGTGGTCATTTCCTAGCTCATGGATCCCATCACATGCCAAGTCCTGTAGTAGAATGGCATAATGCAGCTGGCTGGCTATAAAGATATAATTCATAATCTTTGTGGCAGCAAAGTGGCACAATGTTTATAAAGCCTCTTCCTGGTTGTTCTGTGGTTGGGTATTGCTTATTCCTAGAAACACCCACACACCTGAAAGTCCTGATGAGAATAAATTTCCTTTTACACAACTCCTACTGGAGGGTAGGTAAGGCTGAGGTGAAGCCCACATTCCCAAAGTCCTTCTCCATTCAGGGAAGCTTACATTAAATAACAAGACTGAAACCAGGGGACCTGACTTTGAATTCAGAGGTGTGGTGAGTCCTTTAAACACATGTGTAGGTAAATAAAATATTACTCATGTTTCAAAGTACTGCTGGGGTTGAGTGTAGGTTATAGAAGTACTAAAGGTTTCCCTGCAGTCCAGTCTGAAATTCTGCTTCCCATCACTTCTGAGTCCTGTCCTAATAGATTCTGCAGGCCAGGTCCACGCTGTGCAGATGCTGAGAGTGCAGAGCTCCCTGGGCCGCCTTTGAGCTGCTTCAGACAGAGAAGCTGTGCAGTGAAGCCAGCACAGCGCTGCACGCAGCCAGGGCACAGCAACTTGTGTGTGCAGCTCTGTGCTACCTGGGGGGGAATGAAAGAGTCCACCCAGTGCAGTGCAATGGCCTCTCAGCTTACCTGGAGCCAGTTCTGGGTCACTGACACACACCAAAGGCACACAGCTCCTGCTGGGGTGAAATGTTGTGGCACTCTTGAAATTAGCGTTAAGATCCTTAAAATGCATGATGTTCACCCGCCCAGGCTGCTGAGCAGGTCACAATGCCTAGGAGCTTCATTTTGTGACTCCCTGTGGTTATGTTCCAGCCCACCTCCCAGTAGGGCTCCCCTTGAGCACACCTCCAGATTGTGCAAGGAAGACTGGGTTTACTGGCAGAAGTGCTCTGAGAGCAGATGCCTGAAAAGTGAGGAGGAAGTGGCTCAGAGGACCAGCTGAACTGACACGTTTCATGAGAGGAAAGGGGCAGGAACATCCAGATGAAGCCTGACTCCCTTCACTTCTGGATGCCCAAAGCACTGGAGACTGCCCCTTTTTTCTTTGGTCAGGAGGCTGCAAAGAGACGAGGAATTTTTTAGGCTCTGCTTGATCAACAGGAAAATTTGGTTCCTTAGATACTTGACTTGAGAAATGAACAGGATATCTTCACTTGACAACCAAGACTGAGGCTATTTTTTTTCCAATGGAGGTGCTCCCTAGCAATCTCCCACAATAGGCAAGCTGCAGACATGAAGGAGGAAGTTATGCATTTGAAAACCCTCCAATGATGTGGCCTGGAAGTCTGCTAGCTCAGCTAGTTTGGGACTAACCTTGGCACTGCTCTGAATGTTGTGCTGTGTCTATTATCCCCGCTGTGGCTGCACAGAATACTAAGGCTGTATGTGATCTAGCCTCCATTATTTCAAGTACCCAGAATAAGAAAACATGAGAAATCTGTGGGGATTTTTTTTTCTGACATAAGTCAGTGGAAGTTAGTGGAAAGAAACTGGTGGATGGAGATGTTTGCAGAGTGTAGAGATATTAACTTCATTTTCTGCAACAGATGCTACACTTGTAAACAGAAGCAGGAGATTCTTCTGCCTGATTTTGCAGGTTTGGACAGTTATTTCTGTCTTATTTTACAGTAAGGGTGAGAGCAGATGATTCTAGTAGAATGGACATTTCTATTTCTATTTCTAGGAAATTGAAATCCAGCATCAGATTATTCAAAGGTGCAAGACACTTTCTAATCTTCAGGAGTTAGGTATTGGTTTATATAACAGTACATAAAGCTTAGTATCTGTTTCAGTACTGTGCCTGCATTGTTCTAGCTTCTCATGTTTACCATAATTCATGATTTATGTTTTATGCAGGCTTGCTTTCTTTCTTTTTTCAACAATATCTGGTGATAAGGATGTACACAGCTCATTTATGTGCTGAGTACTTCCTTTTCCTGCCTTGAATTGGTATGAGTTGAAACTAATCCATCACAGCTGTGTTAGGCATAAAATAGTTCAGTTAAAGTTGGCTTAATTAAGATGTGTAAATCCAAAAGAATCTCTGGTACAACTCCAGAAAGGTCAGCTTGTTCAAGACTTGATTTTTCCTGATAGTCTCAATTATTTTAATGTGCAGGATGGAATTTCCTGATTCCATGGTGCTGTTCTTGATAATTTCTGAGGAAGGTAGTCTTGATCTTGGGGGTTCAGGATAGTCCAGAGGTAAAGATCTCTCTTCCAGTTTTTCTACTGGCTCATTCTGTCACCTTTAATTTTTATAAGTGAATTATAAACATTGCTTTTGTCTCAAAGAAGCTCTGGTCCCAAGGCTACATGTATTCCATACATACAATGCCTGTGCTACAATGGCAACGCATAAATTGGAAATTGAGAGCCAGTGGGCTTCTCCCATGTAAGTAGACTTGCTAGCCCAGCAGTTCTTTTTTTCTGATACTGATGTATAACAAGAAATCAGCCCTGCATGCTACAGCAGAACAAATGAGGCCTATCTGGCACAGACTGGTGGTATATGTCATTTATACAATCTGGAAAATAGAGCCTGGATATCCCTGGAAACTGAAAAATTCATTTCTCAGCTTGCTGTCCACTATTGATATCATTGCCAAAGAAATGCATTTGCTTGGGTGGTTTTGCTCTGGAACAACAATGGCTAAAACACAAGATCTCAGAACCATATGACTCCATCTGGGGCAGAACTCCAAATATCACTTAATTTAGGATCTTGGCAATACTGACAACACTTCAGGTGAAGAGAAGAACATGATGGTACAATTCTGTTAGCAACAATAAATTTGGGGGTTTATATTTTAATCAGGTCAGAATTTTTAAAGTAGACACTTGTGAACACGAGTGATGACATTTGACATTTTCAACACCCTAGAGCTTGCCAAGCTTGTCTGGATAGTAAGAAGAAAAAAACAGTGAGTCAGAAGCACAAAAATTGTAATTTGGGGACGTGCTTCCTCATGCTGTGCTGTTCTTTCTTTAGAAACTGCTGTAGCTACTCTTTGAGATAAAAGTGCTGAAAGTAGAATGAAACAGCACTAAAATCCAGGAAATACTGCAACATGAATTTTGATGAGACAAAAGCGTGGTACTGAGCAGAACATTTTAAGCTTCCCATTTCAGGCTGCCTTTCTGAACCCTGTGCCCTTTGATTCTAATGGGAACTTACAACTTGAACCCTGCAAAAAAAATACTGTTTACCCTGATAAGCTATAAATACCAGCAGCTAACTAACGAGTTTTGCATGGCTTTCAGTGAGTATGCAGCAAGAGTAGGACAGCTTTGTTTTCTCACCAGATCACCTTTTCAATACATTATTGTGATGCAAATAATATCTGAACAAAGATTTAAATCTTCTGTGATTAAATATTCTGCTTGCTTTCAGGGTAGGTTGGGACACATACCTTTACTTCATTACCCAGGCCAGCTCAAGCTTCCCAGCTTTTCCAAAATTTTTTGGTATTACGTGGTTCAGTAATACCATCTAGAAGACAGAATCACTGTATACAAAATGGCATATATAGTTAATGCCTTGAAATCACAGAGGTTTTTTAGCACATATTAGTATTTGATTTCTGTGATAACAAAGATATAAACTTAAGCCCAGAAGGATCAGAACAAACAGAAGAAAAGTCACTGGAGAACACTTGCAACATGGAGTTCAGCCCAGACTCTGTACCCTACAGATACATCAAATCTTTTCACAGGTACTGTCGTGAATAAAAAAAATTATCTGAGAACTCAAATCATACAACTGTCTTAAAAATATCTGGCCCAGGTAGCTGATATAACTTCTATTTGTTGCACTGGACTTTTAACCTAATGAAGTTGACCACCCATAGAACCTGTGAGAAGGAATTTTTCCAGCTGCATTTTCTCCTTGCTTGATATATTTGCTGAGAAATGAGTTAAAATCTCCTGTTTCACCAGAAATACTGAAAGACCAGAATTTACTTTAAAAGTAACATCTCATCTCTGTTGCAGAGCTCTCCCATTGCATCTATTTACATTCCATCCTACTTTTCAGCTATTGTAGCAGCAGGATCTGAGAAATGAGACTTTTGTTTCTTTTAGAGGAGAAAGCCGACCCTTTTCCTCTGTTCTAGCCCCTCTGGGTTTTGCTAGAATTCACTGAGATCCAAAATGTCTCTTTCACAGCATTTTCAAAACACTTTGTCTGATAATCCTTATTTTCCTCCTTGTTCAGTGCATGAGACCAGGCAGTTGGGACACATTTGACTTGTGGGTGATCTTATTAGACTAAAAAACCCAGTTACCCTTTCATCACCACCTTGTGGTCACACCAGATGATGCTGTCCCAGTTGTGTTCCTGTGCAGTCTCATTACTGAGAGAAGTCCAGATGAAGGCAGATATATGGATGGCTGCAAACCTTGATAGATACCTCATAGCCTTATGGCTGTTTTGCCAAGCTGGGCACTATAAAAACCTTTTTTAATGGTAGCTAAAATCTTCACTGATAATGCAATAAAGGATGGTGGTTGCATTCTTATGTCATTAGTTCTTCAGCAACACTTTTTAATTCTAAAGAAAAAAAGTATCTAAATAATTGATAAGATTAGGACAAAAATTGCCATTGGGTCTTAGAATTAAGTGTCTGAATGAGATTTTAAGGCTCCCATGCAATGGTGCTGTGAGCAGAGCTCATTGAGGAGTGGTGACACCATTTCCTTTTAAGTATCATATTCAGAAAATCTTGTCATATTTTCAGCACTGAACCAAAAAGACTTTACAAAGGGATGCAGTTCTTAGAACTATTTTTAAAGCACTTACACAAAAACTTGCAGTGTGTATACTCCATGTCCTTAGTAATATTTATTTGGTATTTAGTTTTCAGGAGTTTAATATTTATTTCATAAGATATGTTGTAAGTTTTTAAAGTTTGATATTGAGTTCGCATAGGTTTTTTACTCCTCCCCAAAGTCTGTTGTCCTAATGCCAGATGAAGACAGTTAAATTTCAGAGGACTTAGATCTCTGGTCAGCTCTTTCTGTCATATCATCCAATTATCCTGGAGCATATTTATCTTTGGAAGAGCAGTTCCAAAGAACAGTCTGACTTGCCCATTGCACTTGTGCTCCTCTCACACAAGGCACAAGCAGCTTTTGCACTTAATATTCAGGCCTGATCATGTCTCTGTCTCACATGGGTCTTCCATACAGCCTGGCCTGTGCCAAATTCCTGTTGTGCAGTACAACTTCAGCAGCCAGTCATGGCTCTCTCTTCACTTCCGTGCCATGACACCCCATTATTCTGGTGGATTATTAGGTCATTGAAGCTGGGGAGCTTCCACCCCATGTCATTTTGCAGAGCTGGGCTTCCTGTACCTTCTTTGCCTTGCCTCTGTTATAGGGCTGATTTGTGGCTGATAAACCCCACAGCAAAGCTCAAATGGGGTAGGAGTTTCTTCTTGTCTGTTTTTCATATCAGAGAGAGTTTTCTTATTCTAAGCTAGTGGAAAAAAACACATTCTTTCTTTAGCACTGAAAATGTGAAAATTACACAGCCTTTCCCCTACAAAATGGTAACAATATATGGTTTCTTACATTTGTGGTGTTGATGTTTTTGCAGTGAAGTGGTGCTCAGGCATTAGCAAGAGTGGAGTTCTGAGCCAATGTCCTGAAAACTGAAGGCCTCCCAGGTACTTCAAGAGAGCACAAGGAATGGAGCAGAGGTCATGGACACCCATTCTCAGGCTTGGGAAGTGGCACCAATCCTCTTCCATATGCCTGTTCTAGTGCATACTGTCTATCTCTGGAAAATTCAGCATAATCAGAAGCAAAATCACATCGCCTGGGGGAGCTTGGAGCACTTGTCAGGCCTATTTGAATACTTGCCTAAGTGAGAAGCTATGCTAGAAAGAACCTCATATTATTGTAAGTTGCTTCTGTCCCTTCTGGCAATTATTGGCAGGCCTGAGAGGATATCTTAGGTTTCTGTCCTTTGCTCCTCGTCTCCAGAATACTAAAACAATCACCTGACTTATCTCAGTGGTAGAGAGTTACTTGCTTAGATACATGATCAGCACTCCAATTTATAATAACCAAGCACCTTTTTGCTGCAGCAAGACCACTTTCACTCTGCAGACTTGGTCTTCATGATAATTAAAAATATATCTTCAGGAGTGTGTAGCTTTCTGCTACAAAATTATTTGTGGCTTTCAGTCATGCAGTTGCATTACCACAAAGAGCTAATAGAAGCCCCAATCTAGTTTTGTGAAGTGCTTACTATGCTGCTTCTCAGAGCAAAAGGAAAATGCTCTCTTTGCTCTGATGGCTGATTTATACACCACACTGTCTTTTCTTTTTTCAACAACTTTTAACAAACCACTTTTCTAAAAACAGAGTTTACACTGCTTAGAAATTCTACTGCCTACACAGGCACACATATGACCCTGCATGCCTAGGTGGTGCCTCTTAGTATGTTTATCATTTCCCAAATACTTAATAAAACAAGGATGGGGCTGTACAGAAGCTTCTTTTAACTAACAGTCAAACTACTGACTGTATTAGGTGAAAATCTTACTTTTGCCTGTGTTCTTCAGATGTACTGCTGATCAGAGAGTGGCTGTGAAGGAAAGAGCATAAGAAATGTCTGGGGCACAGAGAATGCCAAAACCTCCAAAATCAGACCGTAACAGGTTTGTCTCTGCCTCTTGCTGTATCTAGTCATTGATGTGGTCATTCTTCTGGTTATAAGAAAAGAGCTTGGCATGTCAGGGCAGGAAAAAAAGAAAAAGAAAGAAAGAAAGAAAGAAAGAAAGAAAGAAAGAAAGAAAGAAAGAAAGAAAGAAAGAAAGAA